>JAEAOA010001044.1:1372500-1550000 GCA_016746295.1 Potamilus streckersoni | reverse complement strand
AAATTCAGTATATTTGCCACATTTCCATGGCGTCATTTGACCGATGATTTTTCTGGAACTGTATCTATAGTGTTAAATAAGGATACCGAAGAAACGTTTATGCTGATAGCGGTTAATAAAAAGTTAACCGCAGCGACTTATTGGTAGTGCATTGAAGCTATAGCTGAAACTCCCGAATTAGTTGCTTAAATAATGGTATAAAATATGTAAACAAATATTACATAATAAAACATATAGTAAATTTTAATCATATTTCAGAAAATATTCCCAAACAAGATGTTGCCGCTCTAATGCAATATTACATATACAATCATAAAATTTCTTTGGTGCGTCAAGAAATGTTGCAAATACTATACCAAAATAGAGTATTTATATATATATATATATATATATATATATATATATATATATATATATATATATATATATATATATATATATATATATATATATATATATATATATATATATATATATATATATACATACATACATATATATATATATATATATATATATATATATATATACATACATACATATATATATATATATATATATATATATATATATATATATATATATATATATATATATATATATATATATATATATATATATATATTGTATTTGTTTAATGCGTAAAAATCTGATGAGCCATCATAAAATATTAGGCTAAATCTAATACATGTGCAAAGATGCTATAGCGCCTTCGAGTGTGCAGGATGTCATCTACCCCCATTGACGAGATTGTGGTCATTTGGGTATAATTCAGGGATATATCTGCAATGCTGGCTTCCTCTTGGCATTAATTTCGCTGAGCGTCTCTTCAGAACTCACCATTAGTAGTATATACATCATCTACGTTTTCAATCCGTTTGTGCATTAACTCGCAATACGGTCACGTGTAAATGATATGGTCGGTGACCAACCACAGAAGAATCGTCCCAGCCCCATTAATTACTTCTGGCGCATATTTACCTGACCGAACTATCGAACTCGCAGATAATTTTGTCAGCAAGTCCTTTTCTGTTAGGTGCATTTTGCAGCTTGCGATTTTGAAAAGATGTCTAATCAGTTCCTTTACTTGCAACTAAACATCATCGAATTTAGATGAAAGTTAGTATGGTTAGTATGGATATATATATATATATATATATATATATATATATATATATATATATATATATATATATATATATATATATATATAGATAGATAGATAGATAGATAGATAGATAGATAGAGAGAGAGAGACAGAGACAGAGAGAGAGAGAGAGAGAGAGACAGACAGACAGACAGACATAAACAAAGAAAGAGAGAGGGACAGACAGAGAGAGATAGACGTTCGCATTGGGATTTGGGTTCGAGAGTACGTTTGTACTGGGATATATTATGTAGATTCAGGTCTCACCCAACAATTAAGTAAACCGTTTTTGGTGATGATGTGCATCGTCAAAGTGGCTTTGTTCGTGTACATCATTTTGATGTTGTCGCCGTACCACGTCTTGATAGTATCGTAGTAAAACCTGTACCGTCCACGTCTTGATAGTGTCTTAGTAAAACCTGTACCATCCACGTCTTGATAGTATCGTAGTAAAACATGTACCGTCCACTTCTTGATAGTGTCTTAGTAAAACCTGTACCGTCCACGTCTTGATAGCGTCGTAGTAAAACCTGTACCGTCCACGTCTTAATAGTGTCGTAGTAAAACCTGTACCGTCCACGTCTTGATAGTGTCTTAGTAAAACCTGTACCGTCCACGTCTTGATAGCGTCGTAGTAAAACCTGTACAATCCACGTCTTGATAGAGTCGTAGTAAATCTTGTACCGTCCACGTCTTAATAGTGTCGTAGTAAAACCTGTACCGTCCACGTCTTAATAGTGTCGTAGTAAAACCTGTACCGTCCACGTCTTGATAGCGTCGTAGTAAAACCTGTACAATCCACATCTTGATAGAGTCATAGTAAAACCTGCACATTACCATCCTAATCTGACATAGCTGCACCAACTCCGTGTTAACAAGGAGCTTGAAAAGTTTGTTTTGGTCACTGTCCCGGACTACTATGATGTGAATTTTCATGGCTTTCCCAAACACAGCATTGTTAATCAGCTTGAGAACGCACCTTTTAAATTGGATTGTAGAGGACATTCGCAAATTCGTATTCGCCTGAACGTAAGGGAACATCCATACGCTCCGGCGAAACTTCAACAACCAAAAGATTTGCAACACAGGTATTCCCAACTGCAGCTGTAACTGGACGACATAGTTCACGTTTACACTTAAATTCGGTACCAGCTTTGTGAATTCGGTGAACATACGCCTGGAATCATCAAGGATCGCACATTAATGATAGAACCGCTACTCGCAGTGGGGTCATAACAGTTCTTCAAGGACCAGGGGATATTCTTTGTATGCATGGTGAAATTCGTCTAGTATTTCAGTCCAAGTTCGAATAAGTATCTATGCTTGTTGTTGTGCTTCTAGTCGTGTATAGTTCGTGTACATCCATGCAAACTCACGGGCATTCTGCTATAGCATCGCCTATTCATACGGGTTATATTATCAATGATGTTGCTGTTCGGTAGGTCAGAGTCGTTTCCTTCCCCATGCGGATTGTTCGAGCGAATGTAGCGTCAACTCACAATGGAAATCCCGCTACAGATTCCACTTGTAAGAGATAAATGTTACTCAATGTCTGTTATCAATTCCAACTCGACGCGGATTTTCGACATCAGTGTATCAAGATACGTGATTCGAAGTGCTAAGTGGGACTGATTTTGTGCACGCATTTCTAAAGCACGAAAGTCCTCAAAGACATCTTTAAGCAGCTAAATCACAAGTAATGGCATTCATCGAGATTTCTAGAACTAAAACGCAAACCAGAAGTAGCTTTTGGTGAAATGCATTTGTAGGACAGTTAAGCCCCAATTGGCAGAAATTGAGTTTCAGAGAACTTATGTACTTGAGCCATCGCAGGTCAAGGAAATTTAATATCGGATCCATTTCGCTGTAACCTCGAAAACCTTGTTGTCGTACAGTCCTTCGCATCTAATTACAGTGTAGCTATATCTTTAAGGTACGTGGTCTGCAACCTGTGTTATATGGCTTCTCCAGGCAGCTTTAGTTGTTATTGTTGGGTTTAACGCCATTTTTCAGCACAGCTATTCATGGCGGCCAGTATTAATGGTGGAGGAAGAAAGCGGGAAATCACCGGAAAGAACCACCGACCCACGAGAAGCTACTGGCAAGATATCTCACATATCCACATTCGCCGAATCCTAGACTCGAACACAAGCAGACAGAGGTGAGATGGCAGTGATCCGTAACGGACAGGGCTTTAGACCACTCTACCACTCGAGGCGGCAGCTTTAGTTGCTTGAAATTAGTATAAGAAGAGGTAATTTACTAGAGGAATGTTAAAACATTTAATGACATGTAACTTTCATCATACGTTGCAGCGCGATAAATTTCAGAATATTCTTAATATATTCTTGCATGCTCGTAGACTACTTTTAATCGATGACTCCCTTGTAGTAAATGGCACGGTTGTCAATCAACGTTTGGGTGCTAAATACATGCATGCAGCGTCTATAGGAAACATTGGTCTATGGTATTACAGTGTCGATAAACCATTCACATGTAGTTGTTCCGCGCCACTTAATCATCCAAGATGCTCTATAACAGCAAATCAACATCAGCCTGCCTGCAAGAATCTTTGCTTTGTATATGTGGGGATAGTTCAATCGGCTGATGTCCGTCCTTCCTTTCGCATGCATTATCAGCAATTTCTTCAAATATTTCGAGTAATGTCTTTAAAAAATGTACTGGAAAATCTGTCTTGCTCAACTTAATTCACGCATATGTATACTATATTTCTGAGGCTGATCAATATTGTCGTTCGTAGGATATTGCATGACAAAAACTCTCTATTGAAATACAAGTTGTCGATGACTTTCACGTAGAATACATGCTGGTGTTATAACTCGCCCAACGAAATGGTTTATACAGCGATAATTTCACATGAACTTTAACGCATCTAGAACGAGTTCATGCTGAAACTTCTGCGATGAAAGAGTAAAATCTCTCCAGCATCATTAAAGAATCGTTTTGCTTTCATGCTTGATAGCTCTTCCGTTCAAGATTGCAAGGGTGCTGATGTTAATCACCCGAGTAAAATTGTATTTCCTTTACTAGTAGCGGCGTCATTGTCCACATTCAGGCACGGATCCACATGGTGATTACGTGACATAACTCTAATGCCCCACTTAAGTAATGTCCGAGCACCAATGCCAATCGGTAACGCAAGCAAGCAAGTGCGATTTACAATCTTCGTATTCGTATGTTCTGTCACGAAAGTGACACATTCCAAGACAAACACGTTTGAATCATGTACTTTCAAATATCGTTCTACATACATACACTATTATTGAATTTGATCTTTGGTTGCTTCTCCCTGTTGCATTTTAGTGGCCTTTGTTTCATTTGATTGCTTCTCTCTGTTGTTTTATTTAGTGGCCGTTGTTTTATTTTATTGCTTCTCCCTGTTGTTTTATTTAGTGGCCGTTGTTTTTGTTGCTTCTCCCTGTTCTTTTATTTAGTGGCTATTGTTTTTTGTTTTTTGTTTTTTTGCTTTTCCCTGTTGTTTCATTTAGTGGCCGTTGTTTTATTTGGTGGCTTCTCCCTGTTGTTTTATTTAGTGACCGTTGTTTTATTTGGTTGCTTCTCCCTGTTGTTTTATTTAGTGGCCGTTGTTTAATTCACCTGTGCATATCATGGTATATGGATGCTGATAGAATTAATTAGGTTGCAGGCGTCCAGCATTTTGTTGCATCATAATTCGAAATAGTAACCATAAAGTTTGGCAATACAAAGCCCTGTTCTTTCTAGAATCTTTAAAATTCCTATGTAAACCTGGATACATTTCTATCAAGTCGGTCTGGACCGACATAAGTTCAATTGAGTCATTACTGTGTATTGTATCAATTCCTATACGGCCAGACTGTACGTTTGTATCCAGAAGCATGAAACAGCTTGAAGTGCTTGCATGTCTTATCTATGGTTATTGTTTCACTTCAGTCTGATATGACTCTGGAGAATCTCTCCAATTGTCTTCTCTGCTCCATTTATGCGGCCTTGAACAACAATTTGTATAGCTTCTTAATGTTGGTGGGTGTGAATGCCTTTTATATAGTATAGGTCAAAGGTATTATTTAAATGATTCGCCATTGATGGTGATCTTTGCCCTTCTCTCTGTTGTCTCTGCTTCTGCTGTTGTTCACGCTTTCGCTGTTAACTCTCTCTTTGCTGTCGTCGCTGTCATCGCTGGGTATTTTGCTGGACGATTCGGTCAAAGGCAGCAATTTCTTAAATAACATTCGACAGTGATTGTACACGCTTGATCGTAAATTTTGGCACATGTTTTCGTCGTAGTCTGTTAAACACAGCTCTTAATTCGATTATTCATCATGAAGCTCCAGTTACGTATTTTTGAAAAACCCTCCAGCTCAAAACTGTACGACGCATTCTGAATACACAACGATTTTATTCTATTTTTCTGCGACGCTATAAAGGCATATTTTATTTGCAACTTTAATTTGTAAATGAACGTTATCCAAAATCAAGTTAATGGTGTACCTAACCAGTGAAAATGTTTTAAAGGACATAAATACCTAATATATACCAATGACTGAATTATGTATTAGGATCATAACTAGCTACTTGAGATAGTATTTCCAGAAACTGGTAATTGCAACGAGCTTAAGTAGAGTATAATATAAATTTGTTTATATAAAAATTATTCATTCCTGCCTTAACGTCCAAAGCAAAATCAGTCTTAATTTTGTGTTCAGATTTAAATTTATATTTATTGTATATTTATTTAATATGCTATTCAATGGAATTAAAAAAGTACTAATATTTTTGTACTAAAACATTCATTTGGAATTATAGAGATTCTAGTAAAGAACAATTTGAACTGTTCACATTTCGCCACATTCTAGGAAATTTGCACATTATCCCATTTTAAACTACATGCACGTCAACACATTCAATATTGAAATGTATTTTGAACACATATAGAATAGAATTGAAATGCATTTGGAACACAGCTGGAATAGAATAGATTGGAATGTATTTTGAACACATCTGGAATATAATTGGAATGTATTTTGAACACATCTGGAATATAATTGGAATAAATTTTGAACACATCTAGAATATAATTGGAATGTTGTTGTTGTTGTTGTTGTTGTTGTTGTTGGGATTAACGCCATTTTTCAGCACACGATAGGCTATTCATGGCGGCCAGTATTAATTGTGGAGGAAGAAACCGGAAAATCACCGGAAAGAACCACCGACCCACGAGAAGCTACTGGCAAGCTTTCTCACATATCCACATTCGCCGAATCCTAGACTCGAATCCACGCAGACAGAGGTGAGATGGCAGTGATCCGTAACGGACAGCGCTTTAGACCACTCGGCCACTCGGGGCCTCTGAATTTGAATGTATTTTGAACACATCTGGAATAGAATTGGAGTGAATTTTGAACACATCTGGAATAGAATTGGAATGTATTTGGAACACATCTGGAATAGATTTGGAATGTATTTGGAACACATCTAGAATAGAATTGGAATGTATTTTGTACACAGTTGGAATATAATTGGAATGTATTTTGAACACATCTGGAATAGAATTGGAATGTATTTTGAACACATCTGGAATAGAATTGGAATATATTTTGAACACATCTAGAATATAATTGGAATTATTTTGAACACAGCTGGAATAGAATTGGAATTATTTGGAACACATCTGGAATAGAATTGGAATGTATTTGGAACACATCTATAATAGAATTGGAATGTATTTTGAACACATCTGGAATAGAATTGGAATGTATTTTGAACACATCTGGAATATAATTGAAATATATTTGGAACACATCTAGAATATAATTGGAATTATTTTGAACACAGCTGAAATGGAATTGGAATGGTTTTTGGACACATCTGGAATAGAATTGGAATGTATTTAGAACACATCTAGAATAGAATTGGAATGTATTTGGAACACAGCTGGAATAGAATTGGAATATATTTGGAACACACCTAGAATAGAATTGGAATGTATTTGGAACACAGCTGGAATAGAATTGGAATGTATTTGGAACACAGCTGGAATATAATTGAAATGTATTTGAAACACAGCTGGAATAGAATTGGAATTATTTTGAACACATCTAGAATAGAATTGGAATGTATTTTGGAACACATCTAGAATAGAATTGGAATGTATTTGGAACACAGCTGGAATAGAATTGGAATGTATTTGGAACACAGCTGGAACAGAATTGGAATGCATTTTGGACACATCTGAAATAGAATTGGAATTTATTTTGAACACACCTAGAATTTAATTGGAATGTATTTGGAACACAACTGGAATAGAATTGGAATGTATTTGGAACACATTTAGAATAGAATTGGAATGTATTTGGAACACATCTGGAATAGAATTGGAATGTATTTGGAACACATCTGGAATAGAACTGGAATGCATTTGGAACACATCTAGAATAGAATTGGAATGTATTTTGAACACAGCTGGAATGGAATTGGAATATATTTGGATCACACCTGGAACAGAATTGGAATGTATTAGGAACACAAATTAATATAATTGGAATGTTTAATTTGAATTGAAATTATTTTGAACACGAATTGAATTGGAATTTTATACTTTTGGACTTGTGATAGAATTTTTATAACTGTTTGAGATTTATTTAACAATACTGTAAGTTCTTTTTAAATTTTCACTTTGTATTCTAGGGAGATAAATCATTTGTTGCATTTTATGAAATTTGTTGCCTTTGTTCTTTTCTGTTACTTATTTAAGACCATAGAGTCATAACCCAATACAGTATATGCTAAACAGCGGCACTTTCGATGTCATTATATTCATACTTGCTCTATTTATAATCGCTGTAACTATTTAATACAATATTCATAGTCAGACGGAAAAATCCTTCACATAAATAGTTTTTGTCAATAGTATGAAATAAAGCTGTCTGCTGTCTTAAGCTGTTGCATATGATTTCATACAGTCAACTGATGTGTTCTAAAAAGTGTTGATTACGGAGGTTTGAATTCGAAACACCGAATGAGCTTTCAACAGGTCAAACGACATCAATGAAATAAAAGTTGCTTGAATTCAGGCTACCTCTTAAAACATTTATGCGTGATTGTTACGGTAACAAACACTAAAGCCCCATCCTTAGATTTTACTTTCATATTCCATATGCAACTGACCTAAGCTCAAATATTTGCTTAATTAATAAGAAATGATCCATTTCCTTGAACTTGATTTGAACCTGTAAGGTCACTAGAGTATCGCTCGTTTCGTTTATGTTAAAACTTTCAATGCAATTTGCAGGTTAAACTATACAATCCTTATCTATATAGTTTGAGTGGTATTGAGCCTAACTCTAAAATCTACAAAGTTCGTTATCTGTTCTTATCGAAGGACAGAGCATCGCAAACAAAGCCTGCTTTTTGCGTTTGTAGTATTGTTATGCATACAGTATGTAATAACGTATCAATTAAAATAAACATATAATAATCTATATTTTTTAAATGATGATATTTCATTCCTTCTTGTGTAAATACACAATAGAGCAATGAGAGTGAAATCGCTACAAATAATCATTGACAGATGTTTGCCTTTTTATATCACTTCAAAATGTTATTAAAGAACACTTAACTCCATAACTGGAATCGCTTCGGTATATCTGCAATATAATTCTTAAAGCAAACTTAATCCAAGTCATTCGAAAAACACGTGAAATAAATCCAGTTTTCAACTGACAAAATGTACATACATCTTCATAAATTCAGCCATAATATTTCAGTCTCGTATTTTGCAAATAATCTATTGTGCATTATTTTGTAATCCAAATATATTCAGTCTGTGTCCTTGCAGTGTTTTAATTTCCAGTAATTAAATTCCCAAGTTAAATATTCCACTCCAAGGGAATCTGAAACTGGGTATTGTAAAATCAAACGACGCAAGAGGGTGCAAAATATTCGTGTTTACAATTAACGGAAGTCATACAGTTTTGCATCAAACTGTGACATTCGAATATCTTCTATTTTATGCAGTGGGTTCGCTTTCGTTTGCTACTATATGTCATAATGGCATTCTTTCCATCAAACAATTGTAATCCTTTTTTATATTTTTTGTTTTGATTGCATAATTTTATTTATTTCTTTAATAGTCTGTCATACTAGGCAATAACCCAGATACAAGTTTACAGGTAATGACCTGAACACAAACAATTCCTGCCTTTATAAATTATGCGATCAATATATTTTAACCCTTCAAGTAATAATAGCATGTATATTAAAGATTGTTCTTCTTGTTGTTGTGGGGTTTAACGACATTTTTCAGCACACGATAGGCTATACATGGCGGCCAGTATTAATGGTGGAGGAAGAAACCGGGAAAGCACCGGAAAGAACCACCGACCCACGAGAAGCTACTGGCACACTTTATCACATATCCACATTCGCCGAATCCTAGACTCGAACCCAAGCAGACAGAGGTGAGATGGCAGTGATCTGTAACGGACAGTGCTTTAGACCACTCGGCCACTCGGGGCCCCAAAGATTGTTCTAATGAAGTCAGAACACCAACAGTCAAATCGTTATTGTTTCGAATGTTTTACTATCAATGCAAACATTTGTCGGAGTGGAGTAGAGGAGGAAGCATTCATTTTTTTTTATTTAAGTAAATGAAAAATGCGTACCTTGCCAACTTCATATTTACAAAAGCAGACAAAAAGTAACCACATAGACTTACCCTGAACAACAACGTGTCTTTTCTAAAGTTTTAGTCAGTTAACTTGACTAGTGAACTTGAATTTAGTGTTGTTGTACTATACATACCAGAAGGTTTACCGGATCATATTCTTCCAAGTTCTTTTTATCATGGTTTTGTTCACGAAAACATTTGCAAAATAAATTAAATGTCTTAAAGGATTTATTAATGGATTTTTAATCCGCTAATATTATAGCTGTATGATCGGCATGTTGACAGTACCCTCATAACTAGAACATGAATGTGGACTACCTTTAATATAATTATTTGCTTTCGGAGCGAATCGTAAAGGTTATCCTGCTAATATATAGCTGATGTAAAACAACCTTCTCTGATTTAGTCAATTAAACCATGGCTTAGCCTTTTAGCTCCTGTAAATTAAAGAGAAGAACTCATACGTAAGCTTACAACACTGCCGCAAAGAAGTGTAATACAATATTACAATATTACACCGCTGCCAATCAGTGCCGAATTTAGGACAAATATGCTAGTTAGGTTATGAGGCCACTTACAATTAAAAATTCATCCAAAAGTTATTTTTGCCAAGAAGATGGGCTTCCTGGTCAACAGTGGCCCAGTGCTTAAGCACATCTAAGCACAATGGTAAATCCGGCACTGCTACCAATAAAACAAAATAATTCATTTTAGAATTGCCGCCCGTCGCCTATTATGTTTTCTAATGAAATGTCTCGTTCTAAAACGATTTTAAATGACAAGTTTTATTTTATAAATGATGAATTTGTTTCATGGTCGGGGTTGGCATTATGCTTCTTTTCCTCATAATATTAATTAGCATATCCACCAACAATAAATTCTATTCATTTTTACATCGGTAATCGCCAAGTTTACATCACTTGGACAAGTTCCAATCAATTTCAATTCTTTTTTGAGAATTAAAAATTCCCAAATTGAATTTCTTAAATAAAACAGTTCCGAAAAACAGCGTAAAACCTATGAGCCAGCAGGTTGTTGTTCCATGATACCAGATGCAGGCAGACAGGACGACAAATTGTAGTGGGTGGGAGGGTGGGTATCGGAGGAGCGGTGGTGGGCTCATTCTGGTTAGTATCAACACGTATGATAATCGCATACTCTTTGCACATGCACCGCCCACGCATGATGTCGCACGAGCCACCAGGGTAAAAACATGGGTTGTTGAAGGGAATAACCCGGAGAAATAAAACTAATATCTAATTATCATAATACTACGTTCTAACATGTAGTGTATGTAGCTATACGCATTAAGCACAAACTGAAAAGCATTTAGAAATGCTCAGGTGCTTTCATGTCATTCCTACATTTTACCTCGGCCATATGGAAGTGTTTAATGCAAAATATATAAGCTAGACTTTATATGGCGGTGGCGAATACAATTCTGTAGCTTTTCATAAGCTTAAACTAAAATATTTCCGAAAGTAGGATTCTAATAGAAAAGTTAATTGACAACTTCTATATTGATTTAGTTCATATCCGTCATATAGCATCAATTTAACATTTAGATGAACTTTTATTTAAATCCTCAGTTCGTATGCATTATGTTTTCATAAAAGTTAATTGTCAAGCTTTATTTGAAGCATATTCCAATGCAAACAGAGAAGGAATATTATTTTAGTAGATTATGAATTTTCTTTCTCCTGAAGTAGACCGATTTTAAGTAAGGGTCCTAATTACCTTGACGGTTATACTTACCATATTGACATTCTGTTTGAAAAGGTTCCTATCAAAGACAACTAAATTCATGGAGATCAGGGACTACTGCTGCAGGTTCAATCTAAATTAGAATCAATGAGTCCAACAATGGAAACTAATTCCCAGTCTGTCCTCCGATCTGCCAGTGTATTTTTAGTAGTGTGTTCCTGTCTTCACTATACAACCATTGACATTCTCATTTAGAAAAAATACATGAAAATGTGAACTCTTATTCTACATGCTAAAAAATTTCTCATTATTACTATTATTATTATTATTATTATTATTATTATTATTATTATTATTATTATTATTATTATTATTATTATTATTATTATTATTATTATTATTATTATTATTATTATTATTATTATTATTATTATTATTATTATTAATATTATTATTAATATTATCATTAGTAGTAGTAGTAGTAGTAGTAGTAGTAGTTGTTGTTGTTGTTGTTGTTGTTGTTGTTGTTGTATCGCTGTTGTTATTATTGGTGTTCTTGTTGTTGTTGCTCACTCGGATTTCAGGCGGTTTATGCATGATACAAACTATCTAGGGCCAAAGTGTGTTTGTTCAAAACATTTTGTTCTAAGATCTGTTATATATGTCTCATCAGCAATCCATTTGCTTTGGGAGTGGGGGTAAACCTTTAACAAGTATTCCAACATGGATAATTGCTATTTCTGAGTCGTGTGTGTCTCTGTGTGTGTGTGTGTGTGAGAGAGAGAGAGACAGACAGACAGACAGACAGACAGACAGTGATTTTCAAGGCTTATAATGAATGAAAATGGTTTGAACAAGGTATCAAAATACTAAGTGATTTATGGATTGTGTCCCTGTCCGTGTAAATAGTAATTCATTACTGACATCAGTGACAGATGATGAGGATTTCCGGGATCAGATTCGGATTTTAACCGTTTGGAGGAATTACACTATGTCCATATCCTGTAATCTGATTTCATCTCATTATCATATGTCTCCCATAATTTTTAACCGAGAGCAGATAAAGAGATGGGCAGTATTGCATAGTTATTGAGACTACAGGAACAAGAAAAATGTCAAAGCTCAAAAACCCAATTTTGTTCGTGAATACAATAAGAATAAGAAAATATAACTTTTAGCAGACATTTCAATATCCTGCCGTCTTTCTCATCATTGGTAGTCCGAACAGATTTATTTGCACAAAAGGGTTATATATATATATATATATATATATATATATATATATATATATATATATATATATATATATATATATATATATATATATATATATATATATATATATATATATATATATATATATATATAGCTAGATAGATATGTATGTATCTATGTATGTGTGTGTGCGCGTATATGCGTGCGTGCGTTTCGATGAAAAGAAACAAACTTAATTCCAAAGAGATATTCAGATTGACATCAATTGTTCGATATTAATCAGAAATTATAGACTAATTTGACGTAAGTGCATGGTTTGTTACTGTTTGTTTGTTTGGTCTGCTAGCAGCCGCGAAATAAAACAGTTATTTTTATTTATACACATTCTAATTATCTCAAACTACTATTTATTACGTGTTATTTTAAAAAAGAACATCATTTATTTTGTCATTTGATAGGGTAGGCTTTCCTGGAATGCGTTAATATGGGAACTCGTCTCTTTAAGAATTGCCTGGATTAATTCAAACCGAACACGAATAGTAATAATTCACTATTAAATTGACATTTATTTTTCATTTACAGATAGGGCTACTAATTATTTGGACAGAGAGATGCAAACGTATGAATTTGAAAAAATGTGAATATGTGATTATTCATTCCAACTGACTTAAATATCTGTCGATCGCGATTGCTCAGGGTTTTACTGTTTAAGTTGCATGGGCTATATAAAATAAAAATAGTGCAAACTTATTCATCAGATTGGTGAGACTGGTGTGAGAACCTAACTAAGCGGATACCAGTGTAAGACTCTACATGATCAAAGAATAACGTAAGGCCCTGAATAATATAAGGCCAGAGTAAAGGCCCTAAATCACAGAGTAAAGGCCCTAAATCACAGAGTAAGGCCCTAAATCACAGAGTAAGGCCCTAAATCACAGAGTAAAGCTCTAAATCACAGAGTAAAGGCCCTAAATCACAGAGTAAGGCCCTAAATCACAGAGTAAGGCCCTAAATCATCGCAGACTAATGTAAGGCTCTAATCATCAAAGATAAATGTAAGGCCCTAAATCATCACAGACTAATGTAAGGCCCTAAATCATCACATACTAATGTAAGGCTCTAATCATCAAAGATAAATGTAAGTCCCTAAGTAATCTAAGGCCAGTGTTAGGCCCTAAATAGTCAGAGACCATAAATATCAATACACAGTATGATCAGCTATATGCATACAATATCACTTGGCACATCGACATTCAACTAAAGACAGTTGAAACAGGTTTTTTTGACAAACATTAATCTCTCATTATTCAGTAGATATTTATCTTAGTTATGGCAAAAGATATAAAAGAGGGGAAATCCGCGAAAGTATCGAACCCTTTTGATTAAACCATAGATAAATTTTCAATCTCGAACTGTCCGAAGAGTCCGATACAGCTGATATACACTAACAGGGAACAATATAGAGAACCTCAGAATGACTATATACCACTAAAAGGAAACTGACTGCTGGATGACTATATACTACCAACTGGAAACAACACATTGAACCCTGGATGACGATATTCTACAAATAGTTAATAAACAGTGACCGCTCAATTGGTATATCTTACCATTAGAGAATAAACAAAGTTATCACGCGATGACTATATACTACCAACATGAAACAACACAGTGACCAATGGATGACTATATACTACCAACAGCGAACACAACAGTGACCAATGGATGATATAACACTTCCATAAGTTCAGAAAGGCCTCCTTGTAAATTAGATTTTAATCAAATTTCTTATGACTGTATATTTAACGTAAATACATAATTTAGGTTTCTATCATTGCATGTGAATGTTTCTCTATACCTGTTCTTAAACAAAGTATAGAACCATTTTATCCAGTCAGGTAAGGAGTATTATACCTCATATAAAGGTACTAAATTGTAACTATTCGTTTTGTTAATGAAATGAAATTGTGGTATAAGAGATTGTTTTAAAGAACAAAATAATCAATATTGTGAAGGATTTTACTTTACAATTTCTTTTTTTACAAACAGAATGAAGATGGAATTAATATCAATCACCTTTTTATAAATCGTAGTTGCAATGACTAAACAGGAACGTCAATACTTTTCCAATGTTACAATCTTTATTACAATTCTATATCATTTTGCTTGTTGATATATGGTATATAAGTCACAAATTCTTGCTGAATGCTGAGTTCAGAATCATTAAGTGGTAAATTTCAATCACTAACCAATTCAAGCGCTCTTAAAATGCTTAGAATCAGGCGAACAAATATGGGAATTTTCACAAATGACTACGCAGTGCCCTAAAACAGTGGTCCCGACCTTTTTATCGCAGTGGACCGGTCAAAGTTTGATAATTTTACCGCGGCCCGCTGAGACGGTGGTACCTTGATTGTTTATATTTTAGATTGTTTTGATTTAATAACTTTAATTTAATTGTATTCAAACATGCCTTCAAAATAAAATACAGTTACACCAAAAAATGAATATAAAGCGAGTTATCATTTTAACTCACTGGAACGCTAAATCACTGAGAACCCTGAACTTGTGTCTTTGCAACGAGACGGTTCCATCTGGAGGTATTAGGATACCATGTGTGTTGCTTAGGTCCAGTTTATTCCGTTGTTTTATTGTGGTTGCTGTCACTGCAGAAAACCCGCTGCACACAGATAGGATGTCGGAAATGGCAATATTGATTTAAGTGCGATGGTGTCAATCTCAGGGTATTCCACCATGACTTTAATCCAGAACACCGGCAGAGTTGTTGTCTCGAACATAGTTCTAAGGCCACGGTCATTTGCCATCTTCAGCAGTTGACCTTCTTCTTGCACATACATACTAGATTCGTCAGGTTTGTTGACAAATGGTCGCGGCTCCTTTCCTTACCAGTTCGTGGGTCTGTTGTGGTTGGGAAATAGCGCAAAAACTTTCACAAGCAAACACAGGCGATCGTGAACCAACTGAGAGAATGAATGCTCAGGCTCAGTCTCGCCTAAAATCCTCACTAATGTCTGAAACATGTCCAAAGTGCCTCTGTTTACGCAGCTACTTTGTCTGCCAACTGGAAAAAAGTTCTCAATTTCCCCTGAAGGGACAGATTGAGTTCATTGAACTGGCTGACTATGTCACACAGGTAAACTAGTTTTGCGACCCATATCTTGTCACTGAAATGTGCTGCCAGAGTTGATTTCTTTTCTGAGAGAAATATTTCCAATGGTTCTCTTAATTCAACTACTCTGATTAGCGATTTTCCTCTGGCTAACCATCTTATTTATGTGTATAAGAGAAGGCATCTGTGCTCTGCGTCCTCTCCTCACAAAGCTGCTGAAACAAGCGCAAGTTAAGGACGTATGCTTTGATGTGGTTAATAACTTTAACGACTCAATCAATACGCTGTTAAATTCCGGTGACATTTTTCGGCTTGCTAGCATTTCCCTGTGAATGATACAACGCGTAGATTCAATTTAATGTGCAACTTCCTTAGTCCGAGCAGTTAAACAAGTCTTCCAGTCATGGTAGCAGCTCTGTCTGTGCATATGCCGACAGAAAAAAGACCATTTTAGTTCTCCTTATATAACCATCCAGTGACATGTACAGTTCTGCTCCTGTGGTGTTGGTTGGCAAAAATAGAACACATAACAAATCCTCATTCACATCCTCCTGATACAGATATCTCATATAAACAAGTAGCATTGCCTTGTTGTCGATATCGGTAGATTCGTCAACCTGGAGTGCGTACCATGGTGATGTATTAATCATTAATCCTATCCAACAATTGTGTCTCAATGTCTTCGGCTATTTCCTCAATGCGACTAGTCGCAGTGATAGCCGAAAAAGGCACATGTGCTATCGTTTACACAGCAGCCTCTCCTAGAAGTTCACGGCAAATGTCTTTATTGGAGGGCAGGATCAATTCTTCACCGATAGTGAATGACATTTTAGTCTTAGCAATAAGGTTAGCCACCAATTATGAAGCTCTCAGTTCATTCTCCTTTATTGATGTGGTGGCCCTCAAATATTTTTTCTGTCCTACGTGTTCCCGTTTTTTTCTTTCAAAATTTGCCAGGGGCTTGTCTTTTCATCCAGGGTCTTTGACGTTCAAGTTGCGAAGCAGTTTTGAAGGTTTAATTGCTTCATTAGAGAGCTGGTCGCCATAAACTATGCTTAGCGGGGTTGGTGTGTGGTAATCACCTGTCCCGATAAATCCATATTTTTAAGTAGGATTCATGGTATTGTCTGTTTAAAGTTTTATGTTTCTTTGATGTTGAAGGCTCTTATTCTGTCTCTTCACTGGGCCTTTTATTTTTCCCAAGTAAACTTTCTAACGACGACTGTTTCGTACTCATTTTTGTTAATTTGTGGGTTAAATTTGAACAAACGTAATATACAAGTACACCATATATATATATATATATATATATATATATATATATATATATATATATATATATATATATAGCATGTACCCTGTATCAAAAAGATACCAGTCGTAACTAAACGGAAAGTTTTATCCCTATATTATACAGGAGATTGCTTGATAATACTACCAGAATATTTTATAAATACCAACAACTAGCATTATTATACGGTTTAGAGAATTTTAATTCTTACTCTATGGAGATTCGAACCCATGTTCACGGGTAAACTGCACCCATCGCCATGCCTGTAAGCACCTGCTTTTATACTATTTTGACCATGCACACTTACGCAAGATTTTATAACGACTAAGACCTTGGTAGCGTTATATAAATAACAAGAGAACTTGCTCATACGGAAACACTTCGGGCATTTCTGTATTAGAAAGTCACACCACCTAGAGTGAGGAAGTGGCAGAGGTAGGTGCACACCCCCACCATTTGTGTGATTAGATGACATACCAGTGTAGAGCCAGGGTGTCAATCAGAATTCATCAATCATAAGGACAGGCTTACTGGCATTCACAAAACTTAAACTCGTACGTAGCTGCAAGCACTCGAAATTTTTCTTTTTGGGTGCCGTGGTCTTAATACAATTGGTGAGTAACAGAAAACTCCAGAAGGGTATATTTCAAGCGGTTGAATTAGAAGATCCGGGGACTTTTGCATCAAACATAAATCGAAACAAAATGCGTATTTTGGTGCTGGCAATATAGAACAAAATTGACCTCTACCAAGGCAGGTGCCAACAAAGTCGTCCTATGGCAGTGTTGTTTTGTCCAGGAAGTTGCTTTCATATGTTAAACGACGAGACAACGTTATACTGCTGTTATGAAACAATCAGCTTTCAGCTTGTCTGAAGTTTTATGAATTGAATTAGTGGTAGACAGGAAACAAAGTTTATCATAGCATCTTTTTGAGGCATTCTGGTTTCAATACATATTACTGAACTTTTCGTTCATCTCTTTCAACATCTAAAATCTGGCTATTCATTTCGAGGAAGATATATGATAACTTTCCAATATTGAAAAAGACGAGAAACAAATTTATTTGAAGAAGGATCTGGAATTCATAGTTAAGATGATTGGTACTAATTCAAACCTCAGTGGAACATAGCTAAATAGAAACGATTCCGTTCCTCTGATATGTACAAAAGTGCACATATCAAGAAGAAAAACAATCACCCAATATATATATATATATATATATATATATATATATATATATATATATATATATATATATATATATATATATATATATATATACTTTAATACAAACAATACTATCATACAGGTTAGAGAAATTAAATTCGCACTCTACGGAGTTTCGAAACCAGGTCTGCGAGTAAATGGCACCTATCGCCTTGCCTGCACGCACCAACCCATATACCATGCGTGCTTAATCATGACGGTATATGGGTTGGTGGGTGCAGGCCAGGCGCTAGGTGTCATTTACTCGCGGACCTGGGTTCGAAACTCCGTAGAGTACGAATTTAATTTCTCTAACCTGTATGATAGTATTGTTTGTATTAAACTATTATTTCTGTACACTATTATCAAGATTCTACTACAGAATCCAGGGATAGCACAGTCTGTTCTCTCTGGTATATATATATATATATATATATATACACATACATATATATATATATATATATATATATATATATATATATATATATATATATAAATATATATATATATATATATATATATATATATATATATATATATATATATATATACACATACATACATATATATATATATATATATATATATATATATATATATATATATATATATATATATATATATATATATATATATATATATATATATATATATATATATATATATATATATAACGGCAAAGGCAGCATGGTGTAGTGAAATATTTCTAAAAAGAACATCTGGAGTTAGCAAAGATTTCATTTTAATAACATGACTGCATATTGTTAATACCATGATGGTATATTGTAACACCATGATAAAATATTGTAGCACCATGATAGTATATTACAGCACCGTGATAGAACATTGCAGCACCATGATAGAATATTGTAGCACCATGATAGCATATTGTAGCACCATGACAGTATAGTGTAGCACTATGACAAAATATTGTAGCACCATGATAGTATATTACAGCACCGTGATAGAACATTGCAGCACCATGATAGAATATTGTAGCACCATGATAGCATATTGTAGCACCATGACAGTATAGTGCAGCACTATGATAAAATATTGTAGCACCATGATAACATATTGTAGCACCATGACAGTATAGTGTAGCACTATGATACAATATTGTAACACCATGATAAAATATTGTAGCACCATGATAGTATATTGTAGCACCATGATAGAATATTGTAGCACCATGATAGTATATTGTAGCACCATAATAGAATTTTGTAGCACTATGATAGAATAATGTAGCACCATGATAGAATATTGTAGCACCATGATATAATATTGTAGCACCATGATAGAATTTTGTAGCACCATTATAGTATATTGCAGCACCAATAAGAATGTTGTAGCACCATGATAGTATATTGCAGCACCATGATAGAATATTGTAGCACCATGATAGTATATTGTTAGTTGTTATTTGAATTCCATAACTATATAGTGTTAATTCATTGGCTAGCTAGCACTATAGTAAGGTATATATACATTGTTACGATTTTATGGTAAAAATATTACGTAATAGAAAAGAAGCAAAACCAACATGTTGTATAAACTTAAACAGTTTAATTATTAAAGTTATAAATGAATCATGTGAGAGGTACTTACAATATTGTAAAGAGAATCCATGCTGGTCCTTATAAAGGTATATTAACGTTTTAAATAAACGAAAAGTCACTTCCAAATTTCAATACCGAAAATATACTGGTCCTACAAGAACCGCGACATTATCAGGATGGCGTTGTCCATAATTCCTTCAATAATTATTTATATCAGTTCCAGAATAATATATTATCCAGATAATGAACACTTTCTATGGCCACTGAACAATGAAAACAAATGTTTTTCATTTCAAAAAGTATATCAATACGACAAAAAATAAAAACCCACGTCTCCAAACTATCAGAAACACAAAAAAAGTGAATGACTCCAATAATCGGAATGAAACTGAATGCTTATTTTTCTCATTATATATACTGTATATCGCGAATTTACTACGTAATTCACGTGACATCATGAAACCAATGGGAAAACACATAATTATTCTCGAAACTTCTATATTCCATTAGTCAATGAAAAGCTACGCATTAGGCGCCATTTTAAGGTTTATATTATTATCAACACGTATATTAACATCTGTGTAAAGATCATTCACAATTTATGTTCTTACCAGATTCAAATCACGTACACAAATTATAACAAAAAAATATTGCATACAGTTTACAACAATTAGGTGTGCGTTTGTCCTGTAGAGCTATTGTGCACGTCCTAAGTGTTGATTAGTTTAATAGTCAGAGAAGGGTATAACATGATTTTTTTAGTTATTTCAAACTAATACGATCTAATTGTTTGAGTTATTTCAAACTAATACGATCTTTTTGTTTGAAAATCTTGTAATGAATCAGATTATGTTGATTTGGTATGTAATTAGAGACTCTTTAATGAGAATACATGTACCATATATTCAATTCTTCAGTGTATGCCAGTTCTGTAAGTTTTTGTGAGTCGAAATAATGATCTATTTACAATATTTGTTATTTAGATTAGCAACTATATAATTTAAACAGTAAATAGCTATTGGAGTAAGTGAATTCGTGCACAGACTTGAATATTTAAATAATTATTAATGATAATTCTTTAATTTTTACTTCTTTGGATTTGATATTTAAATAAATTTATATTTTGGAAAATTTAATGCTTGTTTGGTTTACCTTGTCTTGTTACTTACGTTTAAGCTCATAGACGTAGCACGTGACGTTCCATTCACAACGTAGCAGTATTAAATAGGATGGCCACAGAATGTGACTGATTAATAGCAATGTGCAATCGCTGTCTATTGATGGAAATAGTCACTCCCACTAAATGTTCTCAAATTTCAGAAAGGCATTCAGTCACAATTTGGCTCCATGTACAGCTCTAGCTCGGAGTTATAGTTGCAAATTGGAAATCGATATTTCCAATGCAACAAAAGTCTTATCAGGTACTTAATGTGCTGACAAAATGGCAGGGACGTGTCATTTCTGCCTATACGTTTCGATTCTGCATGAATCCTGTAGATGCGCAGAAAAATCTCTTGGTAATGTAATTGAAAATTGATTTACTGGTAGGTCGACACATTGTCACTCAGATATCTCACAAAGTTTTCAAACGAGTTTAAATAAAATGTTCATAAAAGATCCAGGTGGAAGCAATATATCAAGAAATTTAAGTGCGCTGAAAATATAAATTAAAATAGAACATTTACAACATTTCCAACCCTGTTTGTATTACTGCTATTAGTAATATTACATATAAAAGCACATGTCTCGTGATATACATACTAAAAATTTCCAGATGGCTGAACAGAAAATATACTGTTTCTCTAGAAATAGTAATAACGCTCCAGTAAAATTATATTTTGAATTCATATTATAATAAATGGAATATTGCAGAGTTTAATCTAGTCTTCTCATTAGACATGGTCGACAATACATGTCTACTCTCCGTACCAGACAGTGTCTAACGTACAAGCACACTCTCCATACCAGACAGTGTCTACCGTACAAGCAAATACTCTCCAAACCGTGCAGTGTCTACCGTACAAGCATTCTCTCCATACCAGACAGGATCTACCGTACAAGCATACTCTCCATAACAGACAGTGTCTACCGTACAAGCATACTCTCCATTCCAGACTGTGTACCATACAAGCATACTCTCCATAACAGACAGTGTCTATTATACAAGCAAACTCTCCATAACAGACAGTGTGTACCACACAAGCATACTCTCCATACCAGACAGTGTCTACCATACAAGCATACTCTCCATTCCAGATAGTGTGTACCATACAAGCATATTCTCCATACCAGACAGTGTCTACTATACAAGCAAACTCTCCATACCAGACAGTGTCTACCATACAAGCATACTCTCCATACCAGACAGTGTTTACCATACAAGCATACTCTCCATTCCAGACAGTGTCTATTATACAAGTAAACTCTCCATACCAGACAGTGTCTACCATACAAGCATACTCTCCATTCCAGACAGTGTGTACCATACAAGCATACTCTGCATTCCAGACAGTGTCTACTATACAAGCAAACTCTCCATACCAGACAGTGTCTACCATACAAGCATACTCTCCATACCGGGAGGGTAGGGGTCTTCCACGCTAGTCTATTATCCGTACATTATTTCAATATTTTTTGGTTACTCACCATTTCATATTGCAACAGCTGATCAATTACTCGGAAAATACAAAAATATGAATGTAGGTTCTAGGTATATATAATTTATATTATGTGCTTTACCTTTGTCTGTGATTTAGGATAGAGTTATAACCTATCCAACTTTTACCATTTTTAAAATTTGAATTGGAGGTCTAACCTAAGTTAAGAACTTAGTATCTTATGGCAGTGATTTTGTTTAAAACTTAGTGAAGTAAGGTGACGTTTGTATATGTATAAGCATTAATTCCTGTTTACATTAAGTCTGTGGAATGACTTACTGTTGTGTTCAGACTTAGTTTAAGAGTAATGGTTTATTTAGATTGATCATGTTAATTACAATGTGCTGGTTGACATTTTTAACTATAAAAATTGCAATGATTGCGTATTCATTCAAGATATTCGAGATTATATTATTGCGAGATATTAGCAATATTGGTACATCAGTACATTCAAGATTATTTAAATTCATTAAGAACATTCAGAACTTTTGGATTTGTGGTATAATATTTAGGATTATTGTGATTCAATTCTCATTTTAGTCCAGGAAAATTAATTATTTGTCGATTATGCTTGACTTGTTTTTTATTCCTTATGTTGCTTAGTTTACGATCATAGAGTCGTAACACAACACACACCCCTCAACAGGGATGTCAATAACTTTTGCCACCCAATCAAACAGGCTTATTTTTCCCAGCAGCTCGACCATCACCAGTCTGGACTTCTTTTTCTTAAGCTGCAACCTTCCGTTACCATTGCCGCAAGCGCATCACAACTACGCTTATCAAAATATCCCTTCGCAAGCGCATCACAACTACGCTTATCAAAATATCCCTTTTCCATATGAATGGCACGTTATTACGCCCCATTACTCACACTTTGCTCGTATACCTTGCAGCAGCACTCCATGAAACGTGGCATTTCACATCGCCATGTTTTTCCCAGCAACAGCAACCTGCATACATTGAGGTCTCTCATCGTGTCAATATAAACAGCAAATTACATATATCTAAAAACAATTCAACCCGCTGCAGCCGAATTCTCGTCAAAAAAAATTTGACGAACCCCGCATAAAATCTGATGGTCACGGGATAATACCTGAATAGCAAATGTGTACACCTAGGCAACACATAAAAAGCGAATGTTTGCACCTAGGTAACAGATGAAAAGTGAATGTTTGCACCAGTTGCATTAGGTAATAGGTAAACATTAACGATTGCTCACAGAGATTACATTAGGTAATAGGTACATAGCGAATGTTTACATATACTGCATTAGGTAACAATGGTTTGTAAGAAGCAACTGGTTTTCCTTTAAGATCCAAATTTGTGTCATATATTACACCTATGACAAAAGATACTTGTCTTTACATACTGAAATTGACAGAAATAACCAATAATTGACTGAAACGACCAATAACTGACTGAAATGACCAATAACTGGCTAAATTAATCTCAATGCTCACAGGTTTTAATTCAGCATCTGCGAATTACCTAATGTTATTGAAATTCAAAATAACACCCATAGATAAAAATTTTAGTTAGTTGCAGTACATTTGACACATTGCATCAGCATTAACAGTCAATATATTTTGGAGGGTAATGTTACATGATTAATATTAATCCAGTTAGCGTTATGCCCGATCAATGATTGCAATTACAGTCGGGACTTAAAGACCTGATTTAAGTGGTAGAACATTTACGAAGCCATAACGACTAAAAAATCTATGATAATTCCTAGATATTCCTTTAGAATCTGAAGGAAATGATCAATGACATGCAAATATAAGGAAATGGACGGACACAAGATTACAGAGCATTGCATGATGGGAAATTGTACAAACATCTTTTATTCGTTATCTTAAATTCAGTGTCTTTATGCTGCATTAGACATGATGATTTATGCTCAAACTGTGTGCGTCATCAAATTATCTCAAGGTTGACCGCAACAATTCCAAGAATTCATGTTATAATTTTTGCGTTTGCAATTTTTATGTCTTTAAGAAAAAAAAAACTATTAGAATATGATAATTGAAAAGCATGTCGTTTCTAAGTGCTTTTGCAACATTTTCCGAGCAAGTAAATAAATAGTTCTGGTTACGTGAGACCAGGAATCCATTTTAAATATTTTAATTATGATCATTGCCAAATCAATATGATGCAATATGAAGTGTCCAAGAGCAAGGTATTAAAATAAATAGTGAATCTGAAGGGTTTCAATAATACTTCATATGGCGACCCTCGTATACTGGTTTTTGTCCCCTAATAAAAATGTAATTGGATATATATCCAATTCTGCATAGGCATATGCAGCAGAATTCATTTGGCACTTAACCTAGATCAGTTCTTCTAAGTCTATTATTATAGAGCGCCTGAATTTCGAATCATCAAGCCGTTCTAAATTTGTTTTTTTTTTAGCCAGTTGATATATGACTTTGTGTACCTAACAGAATGAACTAAAAAAAAAACGGCACAGGTACAAAATACTGCTCTCACACGTGAAGAGCTGACAAATATGGCAAGATACTGTACATAGGAGAAGTTGACAATTGAGGGGGGAAAAAATGAAAGAAGTTACAAGGGTGCCTAAAAGCTCACCTAATTAACAAATGTTTACACATATTGCATTGGGCAACAGGTGAATAAGGAATGTTTACACATATTGCATTAGGTTATAGATAAATAGCAAATATTTACTCATACTGCTTTGGGTAACAGGTAAATAACAAATGTCTGCATATATTGTATTGCGTAACATATAAATAACAAACAAACGCTGCATTACGTAAGACTTTTTGAGACAAGTTAAATAATTTATGCTTACACCGTTGCGACTCTAAGTAACAGAAAGAAGCATCATCAACAAGTTTCGTAAATGTTAAGAAGTAATTTAATTATAAAGTTGTAAAATAAAAATGTAAGAGTATATTACAGTATTAGGAGTGAATCTAAACTAATCATAAAAGGTTCCATCAGGTCCAAAAGAATCGAATGTTCCGAATGAGTTTCATATCGTCAAATTTAGGTCTCTCAATGACATTGTCCATAATTCCTTTGAATAATTCCCATTATTCCCAGAATATTGTTCTAATCCTATGGTCACTTTGTAATTTCTATGAATAAATCTAGCAAATGTCTCCATCCTAATTACCTGAACACAACAACAAACACATCTGCAGACTGATTTAAAGGTATTTGAAAAATAATCCAAAATAGAAATGGATTAGAAATATAATTCGATGAGTCTGATTACTCCATTCTCTCCTTATATGCACCTTCAAGAGTTTATTACGACTGTATGTCACAATATACCCCATTTGACACGTCTTACTGCTCAATCCAACATTGCAACGTACCTGTTTATGTGACCTAACCCATCCAGTAAACAATACAGTAATTCTTCTAAAAACCCTCTGGGCCTAAAACTACGATGGGAAATATAATCACAAACTAGTAAACATGTATTATTAATATTATTAGTAATGGCCGTAAAGATCTACGTTTGTAACTATTTATAGATCCTATGCAATCAACACTCTTTATAACTTAAAACAGAATGTTGTACACGTGTAAAAAGTTAAATGTTTAATATCTTGACTATAGATGATCATTACGATTTATATTCATGTATAAACTATACATAACAAAGACATAATCATGTACAAAAGATTAGACATAATAACACATATTACTTTAGGCAACATTGTATTGTACAAGGTAAATAGCAAATGTTTACACCTATTATATTAGGTTAACTGGATTGTAACAAGGTAGATAACAAATGTTTTATACCTATTGTATTAGGCTGACTGGACTGTAACAAGGTAAATAGCAATTGTTTATACTTATATTACGTTGACATTATTGTAACAAAGTAAATAGCAAATGTTTACACCTATTGCATAAGACTGACTGAATTGTAACAAGGTAAATAGCAAAATAGCAAATTTTCACACTTATTGCATTAGGTTGACTGGAAGTATCAAGGTAAATAGCAACTCTTTAGGGCTATGTGTCTAGGCACGTACAAAAGTAACAAAGAAAAGAGTGAAGACAGCAAGTTTTGTAAAATTTAACAAAATAATTTATTGCCTTAGAAACCTAGGTAAAAATACGAAAAAGGACCTACGGTTTATCAATCAAATCCAAAATAAATCCAATAATTAAAAATATAAGTCTTATCACTAAAACGTTGTAGGTGAATCAAAGTTCGAATCCTGATGAAGTTCCAAGGTGGAAGGCGATGAGGTGTTCTATAATCTGTTTTGTGTTGATGTGTCAACAGCTCCTTGTTGAATCACCAAGAATAATATCCCTGGTAATAATATTTCCAGGTAAAATAAATTATTTGAAATAAAAATTCAACTCAAACTGGCAACAACAAAAATAACTTTGAGATCTTAATGGATGAATTACGACTCAACTAAATCACTATGAAACGTTAGTTTTAACACGTGATGGAGTCACTTGTTCACTTAGTTCGAACGACGTAGCAACACCACAGGCCGACTGTCACGTACGCCACGGACGAATTTGATTCTACTGAACGAATCTTACTATAGGATTGAATAATTTTTTCCCAAAACGTTGTTTACATAGAACTGCCTTACAGATCCTGAGTCAAGGTCAGCAAAATATACAAAGTTTGAAAGTACTGACTGCTTATCAGGTCAAAACGAACTGAACTGAATTTTCCGGAAAAATGTCAAACCCAGAGAATAAAGTTATCATTACAATAACATGTAATGAAATTTAAAAAAAAATGAAAATAAATTAAAACCAACACTCAAGTAATTAAATTACATCTACGTAACATTATGCATATTACATTAGGTACAATTGGTTGGTAGCAAATGGCAGGTTTTCCTGTAAGATCCAAACTGATTAGAAATTTCTCTTGGCATACTGAAATAACCAATAATTGAATGGAATGACCAAATATTGACCGATATGACCAATAATTGATCGGAACAATCTTAGTATTCGCAATATTTGATATTAGTAGTTATTGATTCCCAGCAATAGTCAGTATTTCAGAAGTAGTAATTGATTCACAGAGGTAGTGAATATTACAGTAGTAGTAATTGATTCACAGAGGTAGTGAATATTACAGTAGTAGTAGTAATTGATTCACAGAGGTAGTGATTATTGCAGCAGTATTAGTAATTGATTCACAGAGGTAGTGAATATTACAGTAGTAGTAATTGATTCACAGAGGTAGTGATTTTTGCAGTAGTAGTAGTAACTGATTCACAGAGGTAGTGATTATTGCAGAAGTAGTAGTAATTGATTCACAGAGGTAGTGATTATTGCAGTAGTAATAGTAATTGATTCACAGAGGTAGTGAATATTACAGTAGTAGTAATTGATTCACAGAGGTAGTGAATATTGCAGTAGTAGTAATTGATTCACAGAGGTAGTGATTATTGCAGTAGTAGTAGTAATTGATTCACAGAGGTAGTGAATATTGCAGTAGTAGTAGTAATTGATTCACAGAGATAGGGAATATTGCAGTAGTAGTAGTAATTGATTCACAGAGGTAGTGATTATTGCAGTAGTAGTAGTAATTGATTCACATAGGTAGTGGATATTACAGTAGTAGTAGTAATTGATTCACAGAGGTAGTGATTATTGCAGTAGTAGTAGTAATTGATTCACAGAGGGAGTGATTTTTTCAGTAGTAGTAGTAGTAATTGATTCACAGAGGAAGTCAATATTACAGTAGTAGTAGTAGTAACTGATTTACAGAGGTAGTGAATATTGCAGTAGTAGTAGTAATTGATTCACAGAGGTAGTGATTATTGCAGTAGTAGTAGTAATTGATTCACAGAGGTAGTGAATATTACAGTAGTAGTAGTAACTGATTCAAGGAGGTTTTGATTATTGTAGTAGTAGTAGTAATTGATTCACATAGGTAGTGATTATTGCAGTAGTAGTAGTAACTGATTCACAGAGGTAGTGAATATTGCAGTGCTAGTAGTAACTGATTCACAGAGGTAGTGATTATTGCAGTAGTAGTAATTGATTCACAGAGGTAGTGAATATTACAGTAGTAGTAGTAATTGATTCACTGAGGTAGTGAATATTGCAGTAGTAGTAGTAATTGATTCACAGAGGTAGTGAATATTACAGTAGTAGTAGTAATTGATTCACTGAGGTAGTGAATATTGCAGTAGTAGTAGTAATTGATTCACAAAGGTAGTGATTTTTGCAGTTGTAGTAGTAATTGATTCACAGAGGTAGTGATTATTGCAGTAGTAGTATTAACTGATTCACAGAGGTAGTGATTATTGCAGTAGTAGTAGTAATTGATTCACAGAGGTAGTGATTATTGCAGTAGTAGTAGTAATTGATTCAGAGGTAGTGATTTTTGCAGTTGTAGTAGTAATTGATTCACAGAGGTAGTGATTATTGCAGTAGTAGTAGTAACTAATTCACAGAGGTAGTGATTATTGCAGTAGTAGTAGTAATTGATTCACAGAGGGAGTGATTTTTTCAGTAGTAGTAGTAGTAATTGATTCACAGAGGAAGTCAATATTACAGTAGTAGTAGTAGTAACTGATTTACAGAGGTAGTGAATATTGCAGTAGTAGTAGTAATTGATTCACAGAGGTAGTGATTATTGCAGTAGTAGTAGTAATTGATTCACAGAGGTAGTGAATATTACAGTAGTAGTAGTAACTGATTCAAGGAGGTTTTGATTATTGTAGTAGTAGTAGTAATTGATTCACATAGGTAGTGATTATTGCAGTAGTAGTAGTAACTGATTCACAGAGGTAGTGATTATTACAGTAGTAGTAATTGATTCACAGAGGTAGTGATTATTGCAAAAGTAGTAGTAATTGATTCACAGAGGTAGTGAATATTACAGTAGTAGTAGTAATTGATTCACTGAGGTAGTGAATATTGCAGTAGTAGTAGTAATTGATTCACAAAGGTAGTGATTTTTGCAGTTGTAGTAGTAATTGATTCACAGAGGTAGTGATTATTGCAGTAGTAGTATTAACTGATTCACAGAGGTAGTGATTATTGCAGTAGTAGTAGTAATTGATTCACAGAGGTAGTGATTATTGCAGTAGTAGTAGTAATTGATTCAGAGGTAGTGATTTTTGCAGTTGTAGTAGTAATTGATTCACAGAGGTAGTGATTATTGCAGTAGTAGTAGTAACTAATTCACAGAGGTAGTGATTATTGCAGTAGTAGTAGTAATTGATTCACAGAGGTAGTGAATATTACAGTAGTAGTAATTGATTCACAGAGGTAATGATTATTGCAGTAGTAGTAATTGATTCACATAGGTAGTGAATATTACAGTAGTAGTAGTAATTGATTCACAGAGGTAGTGAATATTACAGTAGTGGATGTAATTGATTCACATAGGTAGTGAATATTGCATTAGTAGTAATTGATTCACAGAGGTAGTGAATATTGCAGTAGTAGTAGTAATTGATTCACAGAGGTAGTGAATATTGCAGTTGTAGTAGTAATTAATTCACAGAGGTAGTGATTATTGCAGTGGTAGTAGTAATTGATACAGAAGGAGACGAGTAACACTCATCATAACATGTAAACTCCCCCAAAACAAATAATTTATCATGAACATACAGACGGTAAAACAAAATATCCCAAACATGTCAAGATGTCGACTTGTAGTGATCACTGGTAAATACGGGTTTTCTAAATCACCCGTAGCATATTTTCGGAAGTAATTTTGGACGTCGTTAATTTTAGTCCTATGTAAGACTGGATAGCCCAAACACTTGAGTAACTGAGAAAATACACAGTGGCACTGTTCTAAAAGGTTATCAAGATGACATTGAAAGCTGTGGATAAAGATTCTGTTAAAAGTAGAAGTTTCATATTTAACAAATAATTCTGCTCAATAAAGTGTAAATCATTTAGTTTCAGTAGTAAGTTCGAATTTTGATTTTAATTACAGACTTATGCCAGGAAAAAAGTTGTGGATAGAATTAAGATAGTTTGTTTATACAAATATGACAAAAGATATAAATAGCTGCATCGATCCAGCTGAAGATTCTCATTTTTTTCGCAAGTCTAGATCGTGAAATATGATTGCAAATGCATACAAATTTGGTTCGCTAATGCAACAAAAATTAACTTACCAACAATCTAACATACTGTAGCTATCTTTATCTTACGCAAAATCTGAACCATGTTTTTCATATCATCAAATATACACATAATTTGGAATACTTAACTCATTAAAGACCTCAATGGAACGACTGGAAACTATCTTATAATATATAAATTCAAAATAACACCCAGATATGAAATGTTATGTTAGTTGCAGTACACTTGACACACTGCATCAGCATCCGCAGTCAATGTATTGTTTAAGGTAATGCTACAGGGATTGGTGCAGATCCAGTTAGCGTTGTGCTCGATCAATGATTGCAGTTACTGTCAAGACTTAAAGATTTGAATTGAGTGGTAGAACATTTAAGAAACCAAAGTGATTAAATAACTGTGACAATCCTGAGATGTTCCTTGAGAATCTGTTGGAAATGGTCAAATGACTGCATACAAAAGAAAATGCTCAGACACAATAATATCTAATATTGGATGACTAAATAATTGTGCAAATATCTTTTGTTCGTTATCTTAAATTCAATATCTTTATGCGGCATTAGACACGTTGATTTATGCTCAAACTGTGTGCGTCATCGAATTATCTCAAAGTTGACTGCAAGAATTCCAAGAATTCATGTTGTAATGTTTGCATTAGCATTTTTTGTCATTTAGAGCAAAACGATTAGAATATGATTATTGAAAACGCATGTCGTTTGAAACATTTCTCGGGCAAGTAAATACATAGTGCTGGTGATATGAGAACAGAAATTCAATTTAAATGTTTTGATTATGATCATTAATAAATTAAAATGATACGACGTCTAGAAGCAACATCTGAAGATAAATAGTGAATTTTGCAGGGGTTCCATAACGCTAACTCTTGATTCAACAGTTTCAATAGTCATTATTATCAATTAGCAATGCTTGCATGGCATACAAATATATGGTAAATCTGTATTAAGCATGCATACGGAAGACGCGACTTTCTGGTTACGCGTAACTAGATATGAAACGTAATCAACCGCCCTTTCAATTTGCAATTTGCGATAGCTTTTCACTCTTTTTATAAATGTCAAGACGAAATATAATTATTCAATATACATATGGAGCCTGAGACTTTCTATTAGATCTTTCCCTACTTTAAAAGTATTTAATTAATGTGGCTGCCGTATATACCTGTAATGTCTCTACTGGGCATTTGATGATATGCTAGATACATTCACACCAACAATATCTTTACTGGACATCTGATGACATGCTAGAAACATTCGTACCAACAATGTCTTTACTGGACATCTGATGACATGCTAGATACATTCATACAAACAATGTATTTACTGGACATCTGATGACATGATAGATACATTCATAGCAACAATGTATTTACTGGACATCTGATGACATGATAGATACATTCATACCAACAATGTCTTTACTGGACATCTGATGACATGCTAGATACATTCATACAAACAATGTATTTACTGGACATCTGATGACATGATAGATACATTCATACCAACAATGTCTTTACTTTGCATCTGATGACATGCTAGGTTTATTCATATCAGTAATGTCTTTACTAAACATCTGATGACATGCTAGAAACATTCGTACCAACAATGTATTTACTGGACATCTGATGACATGCTAGATACATTCATACAAACAATGTATTTACTGGACATCTGATGACATGATAGATACATTCATATCAACAATGTATTTACTGGACATCTGATGACATGATAGATACATTCATACCAACAATGTATTTACTGGACATCTGATGACATGATAGATACATTCATACCAACAATGTATTTACTGGACATCTGATGACATGATAGATACATTCATATCAACAATGTATTTACTGGACATCTGATGACATGATAGATACATTCATACCAACAATGTCTTTACTTTGCATCTGATGACATGCTAGGTTTATTCATATCAGTAATGTCTTTACTAAACATCTGATGACATGCTAGAAACATTCGTACCAACAATGTATTTACTGGACATCTGATGACATGATAGATACATTCATACCAACAATGTATTTACTGGACATCTGATGACATGATAGATACATTCATATCAACAATGTATTTACTGGACATCTGATGACATGATAGATACATTCATACCAACAATGTCTTTACTTGGCATCTGATGACATGCTAGGTTTATTCATATCAGTAATGTCTTTACTAAACATCTGATGACATGCTAGAAACATTCGTACCAACAATGTATTTACTGGACATCTGATGACATGATAGATACATTCATACCAACAATGTCTTTACTTGGCATCTGATGACATGCTAGGTTTATTCATATCAGTAATGTCTTTACTAAACATCTGATGACATGCTAGATAAATTCATACCAACAATGTCTTTACTAAACATCTGATGACATGATAGGTGTCTCATACCATAGACCTATAGATCTGAATCAATATGAAAAATATAAATACACTTAATACAAAATATGGACATTGTCTGATAAATGAATTAAATGCTGTATGGTACGAGTAATAAAAGTATATCTCACACCGTGATGAATGCTCTTTAACCTTGTGTTCTCTTGAAAGTTTTGAAACACAAGCATTCATTTTTATTGACATTCATCTATACTGTCGTCAAACCTATTGCTTGAATGTCATAAAGGATCTAGAAAGATAAAGTGAACAGACCTTACTTGTTTTAATCTTATATATAGCACTCTAAGTAAAGAGTTAAGTACACACCGTTCAAAACATGTGCAAGGAAGTCGAAGACTCATTATTTGAATGAGTTTGCACTATCGATTTTTATTCCATACCCAGACGTAATAAATTAAAGAAAAAGAAAATGTACAGGTGCACAACAATAATACTAACTTTTCCTGGCACGATTAATACTTTTTGAAAGAAATGCCTTCCGGGATAGAAGTTTTTAATTCTTTGAGAAGGATCTATTTGTAGGTACCTTTTCAATCTAGTGTTTTCATTCGGTACGCGTGCTTTAATAAATGGCATTAAAATCCGGTAGAAGTTATAAAAAGACGAAAATTGCTGCCACAAAGTTATCATTTATTTTCGTGATGACAATAATTTAAGCCGTGTTTTAATGATGCTTTGTATTTGTGGTCTATAGGCACAATTCGATATGATCAGAAGATCTCTTCACGTGTATTCAAATAAGTACAACCCTTTGCATGGTTGGTGTATGAACACGACCCTTTGTGCGGATGGTCTATACACAAATACCTTTTAAAAGATGGTCTCTACAGATAACCCTTTGTACGGATGGTCTACTCACACCAACCTTAACAGATGGTCTGTATAGATAACCCTTTGTACGGTTTATCTAAACATACAAACCTTAACAGATAGTCTGTACAGATAACATTTTGTAATGTTGGTCTACACACACCAACCTTAACAGATAGTCTGTACAGATAACCTTTCGTACGAATGGTCTATACACACACCAACCTTAACAGATGGTCTTTACACACGAACATTTATGATTAGAGAAACATATCAAATTATGACAAAGAGCTAAGATACAATACAATACAACTGGATAAAAAAAAGCTATATATTCTCTTCTTAACTAGTGTAATATTACCTGGGAAACATTCAATGGAATGCATAGTAGGAGTTTTATTTTCAGAATGATATACAAAATTTCCGATAGTACCCAGCCATACTAAAAAATCGTATCAGCTGTTTTCTATTGACAGGCACAGGAAATTCAGAAATAGCGTTGACCTAGCAGGAAATTCAGAAATAGCCTTGACCTTAGCATATATAGGTTTAAGCTGACCATGTCCCACAATATGTGCTAGAAAAGTAACATGCACGGCAGAACTCACTTTTAGATAAATTAATAGTCAAATTTGCATTCGTGAGTCTGTCGAAGAACTTGCAAATCCTGGCTAGATATTCTTTCCAGATGTTATTTTTGATGATGACATCATCAATAAAAGTATCACAGTTGTCTAAACCAGAAGCAATCATATTCATAAGGTGGTGAAAAGGACTGCATAAGGTTTTGAAATGTAATTCTTTTAAAATAGTAGTTCTTCGTTAATTTACTTAGCCTTGAGTTCTAATATTATAATTTAATTCATTTTTTTTCCTTACTTTGTAACGGCCATAAAATCTGCAGAATGAGCAAGAGAGATTGGATTTTATTATAGGACTAAAACATTCCCTCTATTAAAGCTTGGTGAAATAATCATCATCATACAAATAATCACATTTAATGATATAAAAAAGAAATAAAATAAAAAGTAAAATGTAAAGATTTAGAAAAAAGCCAAATTTTAACATGTAATTTAACAACAGAGTCGTAAAAGTATGTATGTATGTATGTATGTATGTATGTATGTATGTATGTATGTATGTATGTATGTATGTATGTATGTATGTATGTATGTATGTATGTATGTATGTATGTATGTATGTATGAACAAAATACAAAACCATCAAACAAACTAAAATATGCAAGGTTCATATTGTAAACAAAATGTTTTTTTTTTCAAATCATTTCGCTTTCCGTAACTTCAGCCCAGTTGTAAACGAGCTTTTCACAAGTTGCTATGCATAATATGGCGCTTGGTCGCCACTGTGTGTTGAACATCGTAGTCCACTTTGACACAGTTTTAAAATATTCCTTTATATTTCTATCGAATTGTTTTCGCATGCTGTCACCTGGCATTAGTCTGCTTTACACAGGTCGAAATATCTCCAAATGGTAGAGGCAAAAGTCGCATGAGGATTCAATCCGCTGATATTGTTAGTCTTCATGTCTGTTGTGGATACGTGAATACAGTCTATTGAACAGTTCATCATGCTTAATGTATATCTTGGATATGTGGATACAGGTTACGTAAAAGTTCGTCAGGTCAGATGCCTGCCGTGGATACATGGCTACGGGTTACTTAACAGTTCTCCAGACTGTGTGCCTGTTGTAGATACAATGATACGGGTCACTTAACGACTCTTCATGGTGTGTGCCTGTCGTGGATACATTAATACGGGTTACATAACAGTTCTTCAGACTGTGCCTGTCGTAGATACATGGATACGGATCATTTAACAATTCTTCATGGTGTGTGCCTGTCGTGGATACATTAATACGGGTTACATAACAGTTCTTCAGGCTTTGTGTCTGTCGTCGATACATGGATAAATGTTACGTAACAGTTCTACAGGCTTCTATTGTTTCGTATGTACCAAATATAGTATGCACTATGCTAATATTGATCAAACTGAGTTATGATATATAAGGAAACATTTCCATTTAGTTACCTACGTGGCAGCAATGTCGTTACGAGACAATTGTGTTTTAATAATTATTCTTTTGGTGACATATTTACACTTCATATTTCATCTTTTTTAATTTTGAATGATCAGGCACAGTGAGATTATTTTGGCTTCAAAATATTTAGATGCTTATGAATATGTTCATAAATATTTAAATCTGATTCATGTAAATGCTTTTATCCGGTGATGAGGCATATTTTGTTACAATATTCCTGCACAAATCAATATCAAAATTAAAATTTATTCTAACATGTTACAGAACATAATAAAAAATGTCCAGTATCAGTGTATCAAAAAAATAAATAATTCAAAACATCCTTTAAAATGGTTTATATCAACTATTCTCCAGGAGAACAAATACATCCAAAAATGTCCAAATTTTATTTTGGTACAAAACATCTTTCATGGTAGTATTGCTCAATTATTCCCATGTAATACATTGCTTTAGATTTAATTCTAGGACGCTTTTAGTTTCTTATCATCAACATTTTAACTGTCATTATCTAAAAAAAATGGATTAAAGGGAATTATATGTAAGCACGACCACAAAATGACATTAAATTATTACATATATCCTCTGGGATTTCGTCCATTATGTTGACTACATAAATCCCTTGTTATTTAGTAAATTATATTGACTGCATAAATCCCTTGTTATTTCCCACAGAATACTAATATAGTTTTGGTCTGTACATTATCCATATTTCGACACTACGGCAGATACAAAATGCATTACCCTAACCAAAACAATTCAGCTATCTGTTTTAAGACCCCAAACAAGAAGCGTGCATTTCGATGCAAAGAAAAAACCAGGCTCGGTAAAATTACAGATTTATTAAAAACATGATCCAAGTTTAAAATGATGTAGTAGTGTGTCTGAAAAGCGTTATATTATTGCATGAGAAGGGACTAGTTTCAAAAGCTACACCGAAATGATGCAGTCAGATAGTATCTTCCCTTTGTGAGTATCCCCTGGATATGAATCTTTCATATTGATTATGTTTCTTGTATGATACATAAAGGGGTAATATTCCATTAAGTAATTAAATGACATAACTCTAGAAGTCTTTGTTTTAATCAAACTAAATGCTGCTGGCATCGCAAAATCATAATACAAGCATGCCAGGAGACCTTTTTAAATGGAACAAAACACAAAAGCATGGAAGCGATTTCATTGAAATTGAATATAAAAGGATAATGTATCTCTTATAGAAAGGTTACATCGAGTTATGTTAGCTTTCCTTTACGATAAGGTATTGCAACAAAACATCATTTTCTATTCAAATAGTTGAGTTCCCGTAACATCATATTTTAACCTGTTTCTAAGACTGAACACGGCAAATCTGCTTGTTGTAAAATGCTTCCCTCCACCAACTCATCCAACCCCTTATTAAATGGTAATAACTTCCTAATGCATTACATATATAGTCTACTTTGATTGGTCTAATATAATCTAATTCCTCCTACGATTAACCTTACTGCGATCATGAGACTGTAGCCATAATGGGGTATTGTATCATGCATGTGCAAACAAGGGACGAAAGTGAAAACGTCTGGTCCAAACTGTTTCCGTAACCCACTTTTCCGTAACCATCCTATCGACAAGTTTGTGTTAGCTAAGAACAAGAGACTCGATAAAATGTTTATTTTGATGTCAGCTATATACAAATATACATTAATTGTCGCCAATTCTCAAAAACGTGTAAACTATATTACAAAAACGTAATAGTAGAGTGTTTAGGAAGCCTCAGTTTTTGAAGACACGGGAATTTGATTTCTGAAACACTTTTAAAATTTCCTCAAATCCATCGGGTTGAGACTTCTGAATATCTGTATGTTGACTTTGTAACATTTAAAAACACTCGTAAAAGTACTCTAAGTCCCATAATGTCGTGTTATCTTTATTTTTTTATCAACGTAAAGCAAACTAAAATTATTTTATTTTTATCAAAATAAATAACGGAACAAAGCAGTATTGTTTTAAATTAAACCATTGTTTGACAGCAGGTATAAATATTTCATGGATTTAGAATAAAAGCAACTATCTTCATCAAGATATAAGTTGTATGTGTTATTTGTTCACACGTTCTGACTGGGGAAAAAAGTGTTGCAAAGTATAGTTGTGTTAAATAATCACATGCAAGAGAATACAAATATTGCTTTGATGGTTTTACGTATTAAAGTAGATTTACAGCAATGAATTTAAAAATGACAAGTGATGTAATTACGATTTCTAACGTAGCTTAAACAATTGTTCAGTCATATTGCTACGATGTCTCCAGTGTGTCTGTTTATAGTGACGTCTAGCACTGGAGCATCATGCCGCAGACATGTGACATGATGTCCCACCCACTCACATTATCCTGACACCAGGCCGACCAGTCCTAACACTAACCTCTTAATGCTGAGCGTCAAGCAAGGCAGCTGTTAGTACCATGACTCGACCGATATCAAACCCACGACCTCCCGTACCTGAGGCGGACGCTCTAACCACTAGGCCGCCGGAACGGTATAAAACAAAATGACAACTTACATATGACATAAAAATAATTATAATGTAGAAACAAAAATCATCAATTGAGTTTTTAAAATTAATACAGTATGAAGAATGAAGAAACGAATTATTTGATGCGTGTAAATGAATAAATTAATATTCAACGAAATGTACAAAGTAACTGAAAGATTTAGAAACTTTGGAAAGACATTCAACAGTAAGTCACAAATGACAGATGAAATCAGACATGATAGAGATACAGTCAGACATGACAGATATACAATTACTTGAAAATAAAGTTCCAATAAATAGGCATATGGAGGGTCGTTATGAGAAGTTAATGACTTAGAATCAAATATAGGAACGGGAAGCGACTAGCAAGCAAACATAGGAACGAGAAATGACTAGAAATCAACCAAAGTAATGGTAATTACAAGGAAAGACAAATTACCTGGAATCAACTATAGGAAAGACAAATGACCTGGAATCAACTATAGGAAAGACAAATGACCTGGAATCAACTATTGGAAAGACAAATGACCTGCAATAGAAAAGGCAAATGACTTGGAATCAACTATAGAATAGACAAATGACCTGGAATCAACTATAGAATAGACAAATGACCTAGAATCAACTATAGAATAGACAAATGACCTAGAATCAACTATAGAAAAGGCAAATGATTTGGAATATATCAAAGAAATGGCAAATGATTTGATTATATATGAAAAGTAAATTACTTGAAATAGACCGCAGGAATGGCAAATGTTGACATAAATAGGAATTTATTCATACGTTTAAACAAACAAGAAACTGCACATTGATGACGTTTCAAATATCGATATATCTCCGGTTGGCTTGTTGAAAATAAAATTCGTACAGGTTGTAAAGCTAGAAAAAAAAATATTTAGCATAATTTAGAACAATCCTGGAAGTACAGTTACTTACATCAGTTGTGGAAATACACTTAGCAAGGCACAAAGAAAAAACTACACATTTAATAGAATAGCTAGTTGAAAAGTCAACATATCCTTCACAAAATCATGGCTATAAAGATTTCCGTACATAAAGGTCTATGCAAGCTAATGAAAATTACACTATGGATACAAATATATTTTGATACCGATTTATATCTGCTCAACATGCAGTTATAAAGTAAAAACGAAAAAAGCTGATTTCATACATGATGTTTTAGAAAAAAAGTATCGAACAAAGTAGGCTACTAAATGAAGGAAACGTTTTACAATAAATTATTTAGCTTACTCTGACAAAAGGTACCTATAGTTCATAGTTTGCACTCACGACTATAATGCTGAAGTATTTCACTTAAAAAGAAGTCAAAACAATTTGTAGGCGTTTGACAAGCAACTGCATTATTTTAGATGCAGGCAAGAAAAAAAATAGATCAAAAGTATGGTGCAAAGTTTGAGGTCTATTTTAACAAAATTCCTAACTTCATCAGCGATCGAAAAAACAATAAATATATTGGAGAATTAATGATCGTGGCAACTTTGGGGGTTTTAAGTTTACTATTATCAAAAAATGTAACCAATCTCAAGGAAACAAACAACGCATTGGTTTTGATCACAAAGTCAAAGTGATAGTAGAAACTATACAGAAAAAATCGAGGTTAAGCAAATAAAAGACATGATAAAGCGTATGGAGTATAGGTCATGTAGCACTGCAATAAATAACAGCGCACAATAAACAAACAGATACTAATTCATTCACAGGAATGCCTTCTTAAAATTACAACAAGAAAGGGTATTGCGGCGATTGATGCAAATACTAGAACACGAACATATTATTTCTGGACAAAAATGTTGCCATGAAAATTTTTAACTCATCCATAAAAAAGTCAATAATTCATAAATACCATCAAAATAACCTCCAAACAGTTCATGTCATAAATTTTGTACACGGTCTGATTAAATAAACCTTTTTTACATTACTCGAAGTGTGTTTATACATGTTTTGAATACTTGACTTTCAAAGAACGTTCATTTAATAGTAATTAAAATGAATCTACCAACAAGATAAATTCTACAATTAAATTCATATAAGGCGTGTTCCAGGGAAACGGAAGTATTTGTACGTCATCACAGATGCAACAGAACGACCAACATTTGTTGGACATAAATGCAAACAAAACGAACAAGACTTGTGTTGTATATTGTCACGAATGAAACAAGGAACAAATAACATGGAACAGAAAAGCAAATTGTTTAAATTAAAGGAGAGTAACCTGGTATTACAGTAGATGAAATGAACAATATAGAGAACACTAAACATATTGTACGTAAATATAAAAAAGAAACAGTAAAGAGAGGCTCAATAGATCTACAAAAGAAAGATCAAAATATATAACTTAGAAAAATACGCGAACAGTTTTGAACACATTACTAAGCAAGCAGAAGTAATATTTATCGTTTTGTTACCTAGTGGTATTGTGATACATTTGGGCAATACGAGTACCATTTGACATGGTGAAGCATTTGGGTAATATAGGTACCAATTGACATGGTGATACATTTGGGTAATACCGCTACCTAAACAGAAACGTACCCAAGTCAAAGCGCACCCAGACCGAAACATGCCACTGTCATAAAGTTTCCAAATTAAAACATGATTCAAACTCCTTAAATAATGACGTAATTTTATTATGTTGCGTTTTATATATTAATAGGCAGACACAACATATCTTATGGTCTAGCTCTAATACACTAAGAAATACGTCTAAGTCAAGAACTATCGTTTAAATATATTTTTCGTCACGTGTTCAATCAAGAATTCAACCCAGCTACAACAAGTAAAATGCTTAGTAGGGAAGTAAGCATTCTTGTGAACCCAACCTATTCTACTACCGAACATTGCAGGCTATGCTTAAAAAGCATTCCTGGGTGTCCAACCTATTCTACTACTGAAAATTCTTTCTTTATTTCTCATTGACTCTGTGCTTGAGCAGTACGTGCAATTTTTGTTTTAAACTGCTTCTATTTTTGGACCGACAGCACCGATAACTTCTTATACTCTCATCTTTATTTCAACAATTTGCTCTCTTCAGCACAAATTCTTTATATCCTCTAATTTCTATTTTAACCATTGGCTTTTCTTCAGCAATTTATTATTTCTTACGGTTACGGCTCTTCATTGTCTCTTTGTCGAAACACGTGATAAAAGTACTACTTATTCATGGTTTATTTCATCAATCTCATGATTTATTTATATAGATGATCTGCTTATTTTTTTCTTGAAACGTGTATCTATTAATTCCATAAGACTTTTTCTTTATATTGCTGATTACAGTAAAATAGTAATTCTAAATCTCATGTGGTCATTTTTGTATTACTTTAGTATCAATGCATTTAATTTTGATTCATATGTTGGGTTTTTTTCTGACATTATGTGAAAGAAAAGACACAAAAGATTCGGCTGTTTTCTCATTGGAAATATATAAATTTCAATAGATCATTGTCCTGATTAAAAAAGCAAAGATTGTGAGGAATGCAACATTTTCTATACTTATTAAGAATAAGCAATTACGAAAAAATACTTACTACCCAGGAACAAAAATTGTATTACATAATGTTTTTATTATTATTATTATTATTATTATTATTATTATTATTATTATTATTATTATTATTATTATTATTATTATTATTATTATTATTATTATTATTATTGTTGTTGTTGTTCTTGTTGTTGTTGTTGTTGTTGTTGGTAGTAGCATTTTTAGTAATAGTAGTTGTAGTTGTAGTAGTAGTAGTAGTAGTAGTAGTAGTAGTAGTAGTAAGAACATATGCAACAATTAAAACAAAAATTTTAACTGCTCCACCACATTTCAATTGCATTACACAAATCACCTTGTTTGTACGTTGCATGTACTACATAGGCAAAAAGATACGCATACAATTTGTTACGTATATTCCTTATTTAGTGCATTTTTTGTTTTAAGTTTCATATAAAAGACTTTTTAAAACCCTCATATACCGAACTACTCAACTCAACATAGTGGAGGTCTGACAGCGACTCTCACACATTAGGCTCCAAAGCTAGTTTGTCTGTTTATACTCATTGTGAACATAGTTTACATTGCATGAGATGTAGCTGTGAAGTTGGTGGATTCCATTTATTATCTTAAATTAATCAGACCCGTACTTGACCCACAATGCATTATTATTTTACATTATCAGACCTGTTCTTGACCCACGATGCATTTACTGAAGACTTTAGGAAGATAGTCCATTCCCAGCAAATCGAAAATAAAGTACTCTAAGATAGCATTTCCGGATTACGTTTTGGTTTTGAAAAGTCTATTTTCCTTATGTTTGTTGTTCAGTTCTCTATATTAACATTTTATGAGACCGATAAATAAAGGTCTCAATATTCCATCGTGTAGAACAAAATATATGCAAGTACAAAAAAATATGCGACAAACAGGTTGATGGATGTAGCATGCTGAATTTCTTGAACTCTTAGAACTCTCTTTTTATAAATCGTGTATTATTGCACGATGAAAACCGTTGATGCTACTATATTCCGTTGCTGTTATCCATTCATGATAATATTCTGTTGCTAATACCCGTTGATGATAATATTCTGTTGTTAATACCTGTTCATGATAATATTCTGTTGCTAATACCCGTTAATGATAATATTCTGTTGCTAATACCCTTTGATGATAATATTCTGTTGCTAATACCCGTTAATGATAATATTCTGTTGTTAATACCTGTTCATGATAATATTCTGTTGCTAATACCCGTTAAGGATAATATTCTGTTGCTAATACCCGTTGATGATAATATTCTGTTGCTAATACCCGTTAATGATAATATTCTGTTGCTAATACCCGTTAAGGATAATATTCTGTTGCTAATACCCGTTTAGGATAATATTCTGTTGCTAATACCCGTTGATGATAATATTCTGTTGCTAATACCTGTTCATGATAATATTCTGTTGCTAATACCCGTTAAAGATAATATTATGTTGCTAATACCCGTTAATGATAATATTCTGTTGCTAATACCCGTTAAGGATAATATTCTGTTGCTAATACCCGTTAAGGATAATATTCTGTTGCTAATACCCGTTGATGATAATATTCTGTTGCTAATACCTGTTCATGATAATATTCTGTTGCTAATACCTGTTCATGATAATATTCTGTTGCTAATACCCGTTAATGATAATATTATGTTGCTAATACCCGTTAATGATAATATTCTGTTGCTAATACCCGTTAAGGATAATATTCTGTTGCTAATACCCGTTGATGATAATATTCTGTTGCTAATACCCGTAAATGATAATATTCTGTTGCTAATACCCGTTAATGATAATATTCTGTTTCTAATACCCGTTAATGATAATATTCTGTTGCTAATACCCGTTAATGATAATATTCTGTTGCTAATACCCGTTAATGATAATATTCTGTTGCTAATACCCGTTAATGATAATATTATGATGCTAATACCCGTTAATGATAATATTCTGTTGCTAATACCCGTTAAGGATAATATTCTGTTGCTAATACCCGTTGATGATAATATTCTGTTGCTAATACCTGTTCATGATAATATTCTGTTGCTAATACCCGTTAATGATAACATTCTGTTGCTAATACCCGTTAAGGATAATATTCTGTTGCTAATACCCGTTAATGATAATATTCTGTTGCTAATACCCGTTAAGGATAATATTCTGTTGCTAATACCCGTTAAGGATAATATTCTGTTGCTAATACCCGTTGATGATAATATTCTGTTGCTAATACCTGTTCATGATAATATTTTGTTGCTAATACCTGTTCATGATAATATTCTGTTGCTAATACCCGTTAATGATAATATTCTGTTGCTAATACCCGTTAATGATAATATTCTGTTGCTAATACCCGTTAATGATAATATTCTGTTGCTAATACCCGTTGATGATAATATTCTGTTGCTAATACCCGTTAATGATAATATTCTGTTGCTAATACCCGTTAAGGATAATATTCTGTTGCTAATACCCGTTGATGATAATATTCTGTTGCTAATACCTGTTCATGATAATATTCTGTTGCTAATACCCGTTGATGATAATATTATGTTGCTAATACCCGTTAATGATAATATTCTGTTGCTAATACCCGTTAATGATAATATTCTGTTGCTAATACCTGTTAATGATAATATTCTGTTGCTAATACCCGTTAATGATAATATTCTGTTGCTAATACCTGTTAATGATAATATTCTGTTGCTAATACCCGTTAATGATAATAATCTGTTGCTAATACCCGTTAATGATAATATTCTGTTGCTAATACCTGTTCATGATAATATTCTGTTGCTAATACCCGTTAATGATAATATTCTGTTGCTAATACCTGGTAATGATAATATTCTGTTGCTAATACCTGTTAATGATAATATTCTGTTGCTAATACCCGTTAATGATAATAATCTGTTGCTAATACCCGTTAATGATAATATTCTGTTGCTAATACCTGTTCATGATAATATTCTGTTGCTAATACCTGTTAATGATAATATTCTGTTGCTAATACCTGTTAATGATAATATTCTGTTGCTAATACCTGTTCATGATAATATTCGGTTGCTAATACCCGTTGATGATAATATTATGTTGCTAATACCCGTTAATGATAATATTCTGTTGCTAATACCCGTTAATGATAATATTCTGTTGCTAATACCCGTTAATGATAATATTCTGTTGCTAATACCCGTCGATGATAATATAACTTTACTGTTCGAATTTTCTGTTGTTGCTTTTGCTCCACTCCTGCAACACAAGAATTGAAAAACCTCCATCGCTATATAATGTATTATTTGCAAGTACCTCGTCTCGTATATATTTCCATTACGCCTAGTGTGAAGCGAACAAACTGTAAAAAGAAACCGCTGTTAAGTAACTAAGAGGAATCGAATATCTATTTTGCATTGTATAGATCACCAACCAGAAACTTTATGCATCTTAAAGTTTCAATCAATATATATATATATATATATATATATATATATATATATATATATATATATATATATATATATATATATATATATATATATATATATATATATATATATATCGACAACGTCCATCACACTCTCTAATGTCTTTATCATGCATACGCGACAGGAACATTATTATATTGTTGGTATATGGTAACGTCATAGTAATATAGCGCGTCAGGTTTAATTAGATTACTTATTTACATAGACAATGTAAATTGCGTTCTGGTTCATCCAATCAGACAATTTGTTTCCTGCCTATGTTCTATTTACTCTTGAAAATCTATTGTCTTAGAGTGTGAAATCTATCTGAAGAGCCAATTTTTCAAATTGACCATTCACTTTTATTCCATAATTATAGACGAACTCTACACAACTCAAATTTAATTAATTTCTTACTCTACACAACTCACAGTTAACTGATATTTTACTTTACAACTCAAAGGTAATCAATTTCTTTGTTCCAAAGCACTTTTCATGCCATTTACTTAAGATCATTGTCACGAATAGAATCAATGTATCATTGTGTCCATAACATAGGAAAGTCAAAACGAATATACTAAGCATGTTGGTTTGCACTTGTTCTTTCCGAATAAAACATTCAGTCCTCAGATGCATTGTATCTACACAGCATCTACACAGTATAATAAGAGAATCATAAACCACAACTTTATGCAGTGACATTAATCTTCAAAATTAATAATTCAGAGATGAAACTTGGACTGAAATGTTCGTTCCCATGATAAGATCGGCCTGAAAGAATCAATGAAATGATAATGTAACTGCCAACACACACACACACACACGCACACACACTCACACACATATGTATGTATATATATATATATATATATATATATATATATATATATATATATATATATATATATATATATATATAGAGAGAGAGAGAGAGAGAGAGAGAGAGAGAGAGAGAGAGAGAGAGAGAGAGAGAGAGAGAGAGAGAGAGAGAGAGAGAGAATAACAAAAGCATCAAAGGCACACAACTCGTCGGTATAGTCTAGACAAAAGCTATTGTTTCGAAACCGATAGACACAAAATCCCTGCCTATTAGTCGCTTTTCACACAGGTCCCGTCCATTAGTCGCATATTCGACAAGTTCCAACAATTTGTCACTTTTTACACAGGTCCAACTCATTAGTCGTTTCTAAGTTCTAAGGTTTCTGTTAGTCGCTTCTTAGACAAGTACCACTTATAAGTCGCTTCTTACACAGGTCCCGTCCATTGGTCGCGTGTTAGATAGGTACCGCCTATTTTTCGCTTCTTAGATCATGCAGGAGAACGCATCAAATCTGTTTCACATCTCTGAGCCTTCTTTTCATTCCTTTTGTTTTGTTGTAAAATAATTGAAATCAATTATATCGTTGTCTGCATACATTTACTCCTTAGTCATATAGTTGGAATGCAATGCCCTAAGTGTGTTGTCTGAACCAACATTGAATCTAGTGGAAGTTAAACTTAAATGCACTATGTATATATGGCATAATCTGTGGCACAACTGCCAAATTTATGAAATCTACCAGACTGTATTTCGAACGAGATATATTATTATTATATTATGATAGTTAATAACTCAGACTTTTGCTATTTCCATTTGGAGGTACAGAGTAACAATATTGACCAGACGGTAATATGTGTTTCAAGTCAGTTTAGTTTACAGCTAATACGCCTAAATTCTTATGTATCGATTTTATCTGACGAAGGACTCTTTATATCAACCAAAATGCATTAAACCTTTTGTGAGGGTAGACAATGAGTGACCAAATCAAAATCACAGAGATGTTTTTTTAAAAAAATGTTTTGTACGTCGCAAAATAATCAAAAGCACAAAGAATTTCGAGCGATTTAGAAGCAAAACTTAATTGAGTATTGATTTATACAGACTTTAAAATACACATGCAATAAACTAGTGCCCGTAGATCTAGTTTTATTAGAAAGTACTAATGTTACAGAGTCTAAGTAAATAGAATCCTTAATCTATTGCTGTTTGCCATTGCACCATTGAGAAAAAGTCTAGTTTTACAGGCTTCTTACTTTCTTTAACATATTTTGTTCTTTTCTCCACGCTGATGTCTTATATATTTCATTTCTCGTTCTCAGTCTGTTTGTCTAGCTATATATCTATCTACCAGTTTGATTGCCTAGCTACATATCTACCTACCAGTGCCTAGCTACGTATATACCTAACAATCTGATTACCCAGCTACCTATCCACTTACCAATCGGATTGCCTAGTTACATATCTACCTACCAATCTAACTGCTTAGCTGTATATTTATCTATTACTCTGTTTGCTTTGCTATATACATATCTACCAATCTAATAAAAATTTTGATCTTTGACTAATCGCGAATCTTTAAGCTGATGTTCCTTTCGACTTCTGAGTGATCTATGTTTAAGTAGTCAAGAAGCAGTACAAACTGTGTAAGGCACATTTATCACTGAGTGTTATAAGATACAAATATCAATTTTGAATTACAGAAATATGAAAGCCGTAATCTGATTGATTAATCAAAAGGTCAACAGAACATAACCTCATATTGGTACCAACAGAAAGACCTGCCCTGAAATCCAATTATGCAAATGTCGAGGTCGTAATTATTGCTTTAACTTTGAGAACCAAAAACGCAACAACTTTGAATTTAATGAAGAAAACTACCTACAAATCAATGGAACTGCGATGGGTACTAAAGTGGCCCCTTCGTATGCTAACATTTTCATGGGAAAACTTGAGGGTCAACTCTTAGCATCGGTTGAACGTAAACCATACCAGTGGGTACGCTTTATCGATGATATAGAATTGAAGTGGCGGTATGGAAGAGAAAGTCTGGATGACTTCACATCAAAGGCAAACAACTTCCATCCTTCAATAAAATTCACGGCAGAAATTTCCAACTCAAACCATGTTTTCCTGGACACAACAACCAGACTGGTGGAAAACAAATTACACACAGACATCTTCTCGAAACCAACCGACAAACACCAGTATCTCCTCCCAACCAGCTATCATCCAAAACACTGCATTAAGAACATTCCATATAGCCAGGCACTGAGGATACGCAGAATTTGCTCAGACGATGAAAGATTCCTAGAAAGGTCTGAAGAGTTGGCTAAACATTTAATTTACCGAGGCTACGACAAAGACCTGATTGCGGAGGCAATCCAAAAGGCCAAACAAACAAACCACAAACCGTGATGACCTACTTAGATATGGACAGAAAGAAAAGGTTGATAGGATACCATTTATTCTGACCTATCACCCAGACAATCCCAAAGTAGGTAATATCATCGCAAACCACTGGGTAACCGTGCAATCGTCAGACATACTAAACCTAATACTTCCGAACAAACCTGTAGTAGCTTAACGGAGACCCAAAAACCTAAAGGACATCCTAGTCAGGGCAAAGCTAACGCCAATCGCTAGTCAAAACAAAACTAGTCAACCTGGACCCTGTGGCGATAAAAGATGCAAAACCTGTCAACATATGATAGAGACCAAGACATTCACTAGCACAGTTACTAAAGAAAAACTAAACATACATGGTCCAAACAAAACGTGCAAAACAAAGAATGTGATTTATCTCATCACATGTAAGATCTGTGGCCTTCAGTACGTCGGAGAAACTGAAAAGCTACACAAAAGGATAAACCTTCATAGATCTGATTGGATGACAAAAAGCTGTACAGAAGCCCGGTCGCAAAACACTTCTCCTCCCCTGGCCACACTTTCAGTGATATAATACTTATCGCTATTGCTAACAATCACAGCTGGAGTTCCGAAACCAGGAAGGAAAAGGAATCATACAGGATACGCCGCTTTAGAACATTGAAACCAAGCGGTCTAAACCAAGAAGACTAGAAACTGAAAATAATGCACTAGTAGAATTTAACATCTTCTAAATCTTCTTATTAACCTTCAATTTTTACTATAAGAATAACCGGTATAGAATCAAATATCCGGGATATAATCTGCGTTACATAAATGTACAAAACGTAAGAATAGATGTCGCTTTGGCCTGTAGACTTTTAGGGAATTATACACCGTTTTCAGTTTCCGCAACTAGTCTATACAAGCTTGTTGTATTTATAATTTTAACACATGTGGAGACAGCCATGTAGAGGTTTACAAACACAACGTTTTTGTGTTTATTTGTTTGTCGTATATATGTTTTGTATTTGCCTTTGAAAAAGACTCATTAAGAGTCGAAAGCGCTTAGGCTAGTTAGTTACTAGTTTCGTACTGTTCGTCGTCAGTTTATTGCATCTATATATATATATATATATATATATATATATATATATATATATATATATATATATATATATATATATATATATATGTGTGTGTGTGTGTGTGTGTGTGTGTCTGTGTGTGTGTGTGTGTGTGTGTGTGCACGGATGGAAATAAATTTGCCACGTGTTTAATTAATTTCCAGATTACATGAAGAAAGTGAATTATCTCAGATAATTCATTCCGTGTGTATATGAAGTTTGTAAGGAAAACAAATTCACAACACATGGCTAATACCAGGTTGTGCCTTCGCTATTTCACTTTGCATGAAGATCAGAAGGCTAGGTAAAATAGAGGCCTCCTATTTCATGGTTATTTGAAGGGGGGGAAAAAACAAGCATGAAGAAAAAAAAAACAGACACGAAATCATACAGTCACATTAGAGTATGGAACAGAGTATGATATGGGTAAACCATTTATAATTTTCAGGTTGTACGACAGAGTAATATGTAAGATTGTAAGCTAATTACCGTGGTGGCCTAATTAGTTTAACTCGTATGTGAAGATGATAAATGACGGTTTCATCATCCTCACCCGAACATTTACTTTACATTATAGTTGGGTTTTTTTCTCTACGCGTTTAACATGTCCCATTGCATTGCTTAACGTCCTGATCAAGACTTTATTGATATGGCTCTGTCCATAACATTTTCATGAAAATTACAACTTTTGGGTCAATTATTGTAGGAAGCCAAATAATATTCAGTACAGAAAATCCAACACTGGGAAGTCGACACCTTTCTTGTCGGTGTGTGAGTAGTTTTTAGAACTGTGTTTGATGGTATTTATTGGACCTAATTACAACCTTTACCGCTATAATGTTTGAGGTTAGTACAGTCTTCTCAATGCTTATTTGTTTCCGTTGGTGGTGCCATCTGAGCAACAAGCAAACATGATAGTCGTTGAGTTGCTATTATGGCAATTTTATATGGATAGTCTTTCGCATGTAAGGCAATAAAACCGTGCTTGTCGTGTGCTATTTATCACATTTTTGATCTGTCCTCAGTTATTTGTATGCATCTTTAGCGCCAAGGATTCGGGAAATAATTTAAAAGAAACCAGAAACAAAATTGTTCCTTTTATGTATGTAATTTTCTACAAATTTTAATTCGACTGTAATGTTTATAAATTACATATCGTAGGCGGATAGTGATTATATTGCGCGGGAGATACCAGGATTCCGTAAATTGCCGAGTTTTTATGAGGACAGATCACGTGGTCCTGTGACGCTATACTAGCCAGTACTGAAACAGAATGAAGGCGAGTGATACAAGAAATCAGATTTGGGTTGCACATTAAAACGATGAATCTGTTTCCGAGAGCTGCTCATAACTTATATCTGTTGAACTGTGTGTTAAGAATTTAAAGTAAAGTAATGTAATTTTAAAAAGAAATACTTTATACATTGCGTGCTGTTCACAAATATGATAATGATTAAGTGACGGTAACAAAATAAAAATTAAAATATGCCACAATGCAATAAATTTTATTTAAGAATAATGAGATTCAAGCGTAGTATATGTAAATGACATGTTCATTACCTACCCTCAACACACCACCTAAGGACTAATATTTTGAAAATATTCATCCATCACTAAAACACTGAGATAATACTGAATTTTGGGTCGACTTTTGTGTGAAACAATATCCATTACCGGGATGGTGTAAAAAGGAATTGAGAACGGTTCTCATAGGTCCTAACTTAAGCATTAGTTTTTATATAAAAAAAAGAAGACAACCCACAAATAAATCTGCAAAGCAGAAATTTTAAGTAATTAATTTAGACTTCAAGGAGCTTCCTTCTTATGGTTCAATCACAGTGTATTTTACATGCAGGCTACAGTTAGCTTATTGACAAATCTGACAATGTATGCATATTTTATATAATAGTTTATGTACTGTACTAATCAGTGTTCAAAGAAATATTTTTTTGGGCACTGGCCCAGGGCTGGTGTCTTGAATGAACTTACAATCTCTGACTGAAATCCCATAAGACACGACAGCTTCTACCTGTCAACTTTCAAGCCGGGAGAAAATCCTTCCGATTTAGGGGCATTTCCACACCTACCTCTTAATCTAGTAATATTTCCAAATTCTTAGAAGTGGTCTCTCAAATTTATTTTATACCTAATAGGGTTTCTACATCTTTTCATAGCTTAGGTCCTTCCTATGTTTAAATCCACGCACTGGACGAAAAAATTAAAATAACACATTTCTTTTCTTCACTCAATAGAATGTTAAGTTTAAATATTATTCACATAATTTTCAGTTTTCAAAACCACTACAACAGTACGGTTTAAATCTGGTACTGGACGAAAAAATTAATATTACATATATCTTTTCTTCAGTAAATAGAATGTTAAGATTAAAATTTATTCACGTAATTTTCAGAGTTTTTAGAAACACTACAAATATTATATAGTAAAAAAAATGTTGACCCATTTACTTAAATCCCGTGAATGGTCACTGTGAAAGCTGTGTAATTTTTCTCTAAAAACAAATATGCATCTCCATTTCCGCCAAAGAAACTCGGCTAACACCTGACATTTCTCTACTGTATACGTAAAGTTTTATTCCCATTATTAAATTAAAAGAATGAATAAAACTATAGTGCTATGCAGGAAATGTGTTTCCTCCACCACAAAAAAAAATAATTCAAAATAAATATTTTCATTCAGTAAGCCAGTGTTACAGGCCTGAAGACTAAAACCTATATACGTGGTAATTTATAACAAAATAGGGAGTCGTTTATTTATCAATCAAATTGCTGAAGCTTATCGAACACGGTCCAAACTGCAGTCTTTTTCACAAGATACAAGAATAATGATTGCTTGTGTACTTAAATCAAAACTTCAGCTATTTTGCAGTTTATCCACAGCTGATCAGAATATGAAAAAGGGGCTTGTACCGGGGGATTATAAGGTGTACCGCAGGGAGAAATAGCGCGTCCCTTGAGCACTCGCACATTGGGTAAAGGGGTGGGGGTTAATAGTCGCCTTATCCCAAATTCTATTGTTACCCAGTTAATGTGAAACTTTGATTTTATACCAGGAATCTTTTATTTTAAACGCCGCTACTGAAACTGCCCAAGAGAAAGTATTTATATCAGTTCCATTCACTATAAATTACCGTTTATACATACTATATGTAACCGGCATAGACTAAAAAGTTCGTTTCTGTTGTTTGTTTTTCTTGTAAATTTTAAATGTTAAGATTATTGAAAATTGTGTTGTCTCGAAACATGACCGTGCAAGGGGTTTAGAATCTTAATTTTCTTCAGAGCTCCCATTTCATTAAAATGAGATCTCAATTTCACCTATAGCTGCGGTGATTTGATTTAAATTGTGCCGTGTTATGGCATGTATGTCATTGTCCTGAAATATATTTTCTCATTTCCTCAGACAAATCATTTTTTCCCCACAAGCCCAATGGGCACCTCACTTTGAATGCAGGATGGGCCTAAACTAAAATTAGAGGAACCTTGGGTGTCGGATTAATAGAATTATTATTTTTTATCACTGCTACTGCCGGTGTAGATAAACGATATGTGAATTGATTGTTGCATTTTGTGGTCATTTACTTGGCCTTCTGCCTATCTTCCTAACTCACACGTTTAACACTTTTCCCAGGATTTAAAATATCTTTTACGCTGGCAACTGCCAGTCAAGATGGCGAGTAGCTAGTATGACGTCACATCACGAAATTTCGCATACTTGGTCACGGAAATTCAGCGCCTTGAAGATATGCCAATATTTATATATTGGCATTACGGTCGCAGATAATACTTCAGAATAAGGTTTGACTCTATAGTACTTTTATTATTATTCTATATTTATTTTGATTTCTGGTCTCCTTTAGACAAAACCCGATATAAGATCTGAATTTTCTACCCTTAAACCTTACGTATTAAGAGATATTAAGAACTCTAATTGTCCTGTAGCATTATCATGGTATTAGATTTGCAAGATATTTTATGCTTTCTACGCAGGCTTTTTATCACACAATGTGACTTGCATATCCAGTGTTGTTCTCGTGGACACAATAGTGCAATTAAGTATGTATGTATGTATGTATGTATGTATGTATGTATGTATGTATGTATGTATGTATGTATGTATGTATGTATGTATGTGTGTGTATGTGTGTGTGTGTGTGTGTGTGTGTGTGTGTGTGTGCGTGCGCGCGCGCGTGCGCGCGCGTGCATGCGTGTGTGCGTGCGCGCGTGCGTGCGTGTTGGTGGGTGGGCATAATGTAACTACACGTGTAGGATCAAAATGTATGTAATATAACTATACGTGATATTACGGTTAGGAGACGGTGGTTTTAATTCAAATTAATGAAATGGTGTGACTGGGTAATGACCTTACTTTTGTTTCGGTATTCATTTGATACAGGCGACCAAAAGTGTGTCACTATCTTCTATTTAAAAGTGTTTGCCACTCTGACTTAAATCCTAAAATGCATTAAGATTTAAATTGTTAGATCCCAATTGCTTGCGATCAATCGTTTGAAAAGAAAAGGAACTGTTGAACAATTTATATCAATTTGATAAAAATACCCCCCCACACACACACACACACACAAACACACAAATAAATGTCACTGTACCTTTCAAATTGTTGTCTGACATTGTTAGACGCGTGTGGGAGTATTAAAGACTGTCAGTTTCTTAATGTTAACTGTTATGTGTCTTGTATCCCACTATAAAACTACCAGTGAAGTTTAATTAAAGGCGTTGCTTTTCACATTGACAGGTGTCCTGTATTATGGTACCATACAAGCCAACAATACTAAAATGCGTTTGATATTGTCACCGTTGATCCACTTATGCAACAGAAAAAAATGCATAACAAAAACTATGCATTCATTATAGATGCTTCTTTACAAGTATGTTTCTGTCATTACTTCTGTTTTGAAAAGTACAAATTATAACCACAAACCCCTGTTAAGTAGTTCAAATCAATATGAATGGTCTATAAAAATCTATTTTCCATGGTGAATACGACCACCCATTAAACAGTACGAATTTTGAATTTCATTCAGAAGTTCTGATAATGTCGATCGCTCCATATTGTCATTAATTATTATCCTGCTTACGTGACAGAAACTGCATCATTGTGTTTTGTCGGTGAGTTTCTAGTACTATGGCGCGTCAGGTTTTATTAGATTAATTATTCACATAAACTGAATGTAAACTGTGTGAGTAGTTTTAAGGTCCATTATACATTCTCTTGCCTATGTTCTGCCTTTTAAATAATCCATTAGACAAGCAATTAGCTAGGCACGTCACCGTGCTCCTCCCTACACTGCTCTATACAGCAACCGTTACTCCCCCAACGTCCCACGATATAAATTTTCCATTCCTAGACGAAAACAAATAAACTCTTAAAGAAATAAAGCTAACCTATAACTGTTAACAAAGCCGGAAAACTCATTATCACTAATTTAATCAAAACCAATTTTCATAGATGTAAATATAACGGACAAATAAAAGGGAGTTATGTCCCTTTAGTACGAGACTGGGATGGTGACAGAAATAAGCTGCAATGGCGCTGCGTTATATGGACAGACACTCTTGGTAGTATCTCAAATAATGGCAGAATACAAATATCAAGAGGACACAACACAAAAGCGGGGTGTACCAAACACAACTTTGAGTCATATATCCACATATTATATAGACACCCGGTAAAAAAAAGTTTGTTTTCTTTTTTCTGCTAGAGACATCAAGCATTTCAACTTCTCTAATAATGATGTTGTGCTGTGTAAATATATCTCTGACAATGAGCATATTGCACAGATCAGCTTCTTTGATTTATATATTTATTTATTTTGTTTGCCTGCGCCTTATAATGCATTCTTAAACTTACAGATGCATGAGTAAAGCGACAAAGCTGTATCTTGGTATGGCTCAGTACAAGACCAAAATAACCATTTGCATGAAACTGTTTTTTATATATATATATATATATATATATATATATATATATATATATATATATATATATATATATATATATATATATATATATATATATATATATATATATATATATATATATATATATATATATATATATATACACTGAAAATTATACACATGAATGAAAAAGAGCATTTGTGTAACAAATACACAAAACAGTTTTGTATTGATGACCATGACAAAAATATCAAACTATGGCAATGACCACCTGACAATTACAGGAGAATGCATTAGTAAATAAAAGGAATTGGCTGGCTCATAACCAGCATTTCTTTCAAAATAAATACGCATTTTTATGACCTCTATCTTATTTTAATACGACACTGGGTTAGTGACACAGAATATACTCCTTACTTGTCAGATTATTTTATAATTTTAAACAAACTTTCACAAAACTTTTTTAACTATTGTCAATGTTTCAACTGCAGATATCAGAAATATTTTTTTATCGTGATGATAGAGACAAACATTTATTCTGCCATTTACTCGACGACGGAATTCGAACAAATCTTTCATTGTCATTGTATTAAGCAGCTATGTGCTACCAACAGAAAATACTTTTGACCAATCAAGATCTATTGTTGCTTTGTGTATTTTTGTTGATTGATCAGATCATAGAAGTTAACAAACCTTGCCGATAATTCATCATGCAATTGCTCAAGATATCTGCAATATCCACTGCCGTCAAATCCAACAAGCGAAAGTTTTAGTTTTAGTCTGCCACGGTCACCAAAACATATTCCTGTAGTTTCTTTGTTAAGTTTAACTGTCGACTAATTACCGACAATCATCATATTTTTAATTCCTGCTGTTGATGACAGCATGTCACTGCTAATTTTACAAACATTATTTCTTATTTTTATGCAAAACTGCACACCTATTCGGTAAAGATAACATCAATTGTATCCAATTTATTTGTTTTGTAATAGCCAAACGCAAGTGTTTCAATTCAATTTTCAAAATATCGCTTGTCATCGAAACTACTTAATCCACGATTGATAATAACATTTGTTTTGAGTTTATGATGATTGGTTCAAATATCCAATATCCTCACATAACTAGAGCCACCATCAAGCGTGTATTCAAAATCAGCAAAATTCATCTTGCATTTGACGTACCCGCGAGGTATTCCTTTGACTGCTTTTGATACTTTATTATTCGCTAACAACACAGCTTGCATTTTGCGCCGTAATTCAACGTACTTTCTTCTTATCAATCATTTCGTCTTTCATTTCATTAAAAACATTTTTAATTGAATCATCAGAAATATGCTATCACGAGGATAATCTGATAAATCAAATATTTGTCGATTATCAAAAATATCCTGATAAAAATCATCGCATTCTATCTCATAAACTAATGAATCGAAATCAGCAAACAATAATTTACTTGATGGCTACAGCTTCTTAGCAAAAGTATAGTGAAAATCGTTCATTAACCACTTGGATAAATCTAGCACAACCTAATTGGCATATTCAACTTCAAGTTTGTGGGGGAGGGTTCGTTGTATTGCAACAAGATTTTCATTAATAATTTTCATACTCACAAAATCATCGTCTGAAAGCGGTTAGTATCATGATGAGTTCAATGCTTACTCGCTTTCGGATATTTTCCATGTTCTTAGCAAATATGAAAACTGTTTTCTAGAAATCAGTGGTCGCTACAGATCACCTGGAAGAATCTGAAATAATATGACCTCTCATCCACGGTGAATAATTGAATTTAAATACACCATGAAGTTTTCTTAACACATGATCGGCATCTACTACTTATTTCAGACTTTTGCAATGTTAAGCAAAATTTCGCTTATTCATAAGGTTTGAACAAGATCTCTTACCATAAAATTTCCTCACCGATGATCAGATAACAAACTATTGTCATTGATTCCGCACAGAAATTATAATCATTGTGTAAATCATGCAAAGAACTAGGATCTACTTCAACAAAATAAGAAACATCTGTGTGATGTGTCGAATTTTGAAAACTCTTAGAAGCATTGGTTAAAGGAATTGTATCAAAGTCAACTTAATTAAAGTAGAAAGGGCTAGAGATAGTTAGATGATTATTTTCATTTTATCTCTAAACGTCAAAAGGATATTCGTTCCAACTGATGAAACTTAACCGAGTCATATGCTATGGTACAAGAGAATGACATAAGACCCTTCCCCAAAATCAACCTGTTAAAGGGAGAAGATTGCTATAAGTGATTGTTCAAAGGAACGTTAATTACAGCATGATTAGTTGTTTAGTTGTCTTGTCAATCCAAACATTCTACGGAACAGATTTAGGAAACGGTCTACTCCGATTGGTTAATATGGATGTAGGGGCGTAACTCTGTAAGAAATTAAAAGTTTTACTTTATGAAAATTCTTCAGTCTTCAATCTTTCTTGGGAAAAGTTAGACCGGTACTCAAGGAGGAGCGTGAAAGACGTTATCTCGTGGTTTGGCAGTAAAGCGTGAGAGTTGTCTCAGCGAGTAGACAAACTCTACCTTCGAATTCGTAGAAAGTACGTTTTCGTTATTGAGTAAGGGGCCAGATAGTTGTCTCAGTTAGGAGACGGACTATACGTGAGATTCGTGGAAACGAATAAAGAAAAGGGCAAAAGGTACGCAATCTTAGTTTCCCGATTTTAATCTGTTATTTTATTTGTTGATCTATTTGCAAATGTGTTCATGATATGATGTATGTATGTATGCATGATTTCATTTTGCAGGAGTTTAGTGAAATGCTTGTCATGACATTTTATTCTTTGATTTTCTAATTATCAGTTCATTTGGAGAATTGACAAGATTGGATGTAATTAAAATTTCATTAGAAGAGTTGACAAGGTTGCATGTAATTAAATGATCGTTAAAAGAACTGACAAAATTGAATGTAATTGAATCTTTAATACATAGGAGCGATTAGGAATTTTCATGAATTAAGCGCAAGGAATGATGGGTAATGTTTCATAGTTTATGGATTAATTCTGTCTAGTATGAGTGTGACATAATATTACATGTATATCCATATACTAGTTTGTAATATTTAATTGACCACCTGAGTGTATATTTATATGCTAGTTTGTAATATTTAATTGGTCAAGTAAACTATTTTAGAATAGTTAGATCTGAGGGTTTAAGCCAAATGTAACTTAACACTGCTAGATTAGTAGAGTAAGAAGTCAAGGGGGGTTACATACGGGTTCATACGGCTGAGTTAAATTTAATTGACCACCCCTAGCGTGACCCGAATTAAGGTCAGGACAAGCATTGACCGTCTATGCAAACATAGGAGTTAGGGAGCAATGAGTTACTGCGGCAGAATTTATGCCTTTTGTTTTCTGAGCCGAATTAATGTAAAGATATAGATATACTTGGGAATGTGACCTTTTGTCTATTGCGAAACATTTTATTTATTAAAAGGAAACAGCTTTCCTGGATTCACCTGAGAAATCCCTGAACCAATCACAGGACCAGAGCAAATTCCAAGCCAAAATCTAAGTCCAGAGACGACTGTCAAATCAGAGTTCGACTGACAAGAGTCCAAACCAAACAACTAAAGATCGGCAGAGCAGGGACGAAAGGAAGTCTTGATGTCCGCATAAAATAGGTGATGAAGTCTCTTATCTTTGCACTCAAAGGTCACATCTCGTTGGCAATGAGGATATAATATTATCGTTGAAAGTAATTTTTCATTTAAAGAAATTTGTATTGTCTTTTTATTTGAGTACATGTTAGTACAATGTTTCCTTCTTTGTAACCAAGTAATTGATTTCTTTCATTTCAAATTCTGTTGATAAACTGATTAAATTTTATATTTATTCATTAAAAGGGGGCTTGTGTTTATTTCTTCAATATACATGTTCAGTGATCTGCATTCTTCTTTCTATCTATCCACACTCGGTCAATTACACCGCGGAGGTCATTCCCTAGCAACGAACAGTAGTGAAAGAGGTTGGTGTGTTTTGAACGCCGCCAATTTGTCCCAATCTGGTATATTTTTCTGTTTCTTTATAAACATTGTTCTGTATCGATCCAATGAAAACTGCTCGACGGCAATGTTTCTGACATTCATACCAACAAAAATTATTGTCGTAAAGGTAAATAATGTATTCCGATGGAAGCACGGGACTGTACTCTTTCATGTATTTTGTTATTTGTACAAGAATACTTTTGTGATAACGCTAATACCACCGCAGATGCCTTTTCGATAAAGTTAAACATGTCGACGTCTGTTAGCAATTCAAAATTAAACTTGCTTTAGCAGAGCATCCCACAACGAACCTGAATCTGAGTAATACCAACAAAGTTCCTGATTGTTATAACTCACTTTTAAAACTTTGAAATACATCCGCCATTAATAATAAAATACATCCGCCATTAATAATAAAATACATCCACCATTAATAATAAATCATGAATAATAAAATGCCTTCGCCATTACCATTAATCAGTTTTCATATTCAACTCATGATAATCGCCAAAAAATTCCAAATATCTTGAGTGTATTGGTACTTATTATTGGTTATATTCTCGTTTTCTATTTGCAAATACGATTTACTTTGATCAGGTAAAGAAGTTTCGTCAAACTTACTCCAATCATCGATATACTCGTAAGGAAAAATCAGTTTTGTCAGTAAGTTTACTTTATCACCAAAACAATTGTGTAGGTTTTAGAATTCACTGCAAGCCTAAAAGCGCATCCAACGATGCCGCCATACATTGCAGGCTGTCGATAAAATGCACCTTACCTATAGTAAGCAATATACACTTTTCAAAATTATTTGGAATACATTTGATTGTGTTATATAGTTTTAAACGAGACTATTTTCGGATCACCAAAAGTGACTACTATAATATGGCTATCAAAACTAGCAAAAGAGGTAGCAAGTTTTGTAGGTTCACCGATTACGCTCTTTTTCGCAATATCACGCAACTTTAACATTGAATTATAATATAGTTTACAAATCTCGAATTGTGTTAAGTGCAATTAATCAAATCAATTGCTTATTGTGTAATGACAGAAAAGCTAATGACAAGCGTAAACGAGATGGAGTACTACTACCTTCACCAGAAATACGTGAGAAACATGCTAGGTTCAGAGATAAATATAAAGACATAGTTACCATTTGGTAAGGCATCTCCGGCGGGTTATAGAATAAGAGTAACATCTAAAATGTTCAGGAAAGATTTTATGTACTCGTTATTTTGTCGAGATATTTCCAAAAGGAAAACGAGTTTACAGGGTTAATGGTTCGGTAACTGATGATAATGTTGCAAATTTTGGTTCATGAGACAAATATAAACCACATCTAGTATTTGATTTGTATGAAGCAAATGATCAATGAAGAATCAGACATAGTTATACCAAAAAAAATCATCAATAGCGGATATCTGCAGCTTCGTCTTAAGGGAAGGGATACACATGAATATTTTCGTTATCCTCACATTATAATTTTCGAACTTTTTTAATGGGCAATGTCCGCAGGACAGTTGTCCTGGGCTTGTGATTTATCATATTAACAACACCAAGACAGATAATCGTTTGGAAAACCTTGATCTGGTTACTCAATAAGAAAATTTGATTGCCACATAAATTAATAGTCTGAAGGACAATAATGTAGAAATCAATCACACTACAAACAGCAAATTACTTGAAAAGCTGCAAAGTCTGATTCAAAAGGGTTTGTTTTCCTTACTAGTTTTCATATTATTTCATCTCGTCAAGGTGATAACAGTATCGTAGTTGTTGCTATAATAGCTTGTTTAGTATATTTAGTTGGTACAATTGTTGAGATACTTTTGTTATATCTGCGTGGATGGCTTCGGTTTTATTGGCGATATTTTGTCCGACCGCAGTTACGGCTACAGATATCGCCCCAGTAGCAAAAGCTTTTGCAATAGGTGTAACTATCCACAATTCCTGGCATATTTTCAACAATCTTAGAAAATATATTTCTAAATAAACCTCCTACGATTTTTTAGATAAACATTTCTTTGTTTCATGATTATTCAGTGTTGCCCTACAAAATTAGTTTGACAAAAAATTGGGTTTGCTGTATGCTAGATACTTTAGTAGAACTGGAAAAGAATTTTTTGGTAGAATTGGCAAACTTTGTTTACTTGACAGATTGAATGTGTTGGTAATATGTGACAATCCCATTGGTAAATTCAAGCTGTCGTCTAGATTGATATGTTAGTTGCAATTGTGATGCTTGATATTTGATTTTCTAAGTTTCTAAGCATAGTAGATCACCTGACGAAAAATAACTTGCAACAGCGATCCAGGTGGAACGTCTGGAGAAAAGCTATAAATTTTTGTCCTTGGCTGATCTTATCATGTATAAGGATCAGGTGCAATAGAGCAGTTGCGTAAAGTCGTATATACTTGTGTTATGTTAACCGGAGCATCTCCATCGTATGATATTGCTTACTTCTACAATCAAGCCAAATTGTTTTCAGAAATACTTGTTGAAGTTTAAAATTCGATAATCAAATTTCAAGAACATAACATGTAGTTTGGCATCAACTAGAAATTATCAGCTAATTCTTCGTTTTTTTATTGCTTTGTTAAGGTATATTACGTTATACGCACCTTGCGGTGTTTTAAACAATGCCCACGCGCATGGATTAAACGTGAATTCGTTGTTGATGCCCGTTTGATGTAAGCAATTGCATGGCACGATGTAGCGGAAATTCATCCCATTTCTTGCTGTCGATCGGGATCAGAATGTATCTGAGGATTGTAGTTTGCACTAAAAATTTGCGCTGTCGTTTCTAGTTTGTGAAGAGTCTAGTAATAACTTTGTTGATATCATTATTTATCTTGCCAATACAAAATGTCGTGATGAAAGTTTAAATCGTGTTGACTAAGATTAAAGTTTACCGTTAAAGATTGTCTTGTAAAATTTCATATTCTCTTGTTGTTAATAACCCGTTTGAGCGCATATGATGAAATATATCCACAATTACGTAGTCGATTTCAGTGCTAGCATTGCCAGCTTCTTTTGACAATATTAATAACATTAATAGGTCAACCATTTCCGCGATTGATGTAAAACTTTTCATGCCTGATCCTCTTGTCTCACTAAAGACTTTTTCTTCTGGTGATTTCTATCTCTTTCCGTATCATACTTATCGAGCAAACGTTAAATGTTTTAGCCTTTGGAGTATTCTGTTTCTGTAGTTCTCTATTGTATTGTTGTTTTGCTTATAACATCAGCAATAATATTCCTTCTCTCATTTTATCATTCAAATATTCAGTAGTCAATCTTCTAATTTAGCTTCTTTAGTTCATTCCTCAGCAAAAACAAATCAGCATATATTTGTCCTAGAATATTTTGTTTTTTTATTGTACTCATCATATTCTAATTTTGAACGTTCATAATGTCATTTAATTTTCACTTTCCAGATATTTTTAAGAAAACCAACAAGTTCAGATTTTTGTATTTTCTGCCTATCATTTTTTCTGTAATAAATTATCTGATCTTTTAACAGCATTATCTTTTTAGGTTATTTAAGTTAATTTTCATTGCTCCTCAGATCTTTCGTTAGTTTGTTTTTCCACATCTTCTATTAACCTGCGCAAGAGGGTTGTCTTATAATATGTCAAATTCTCCTTTACGTCGAACAGATCAGCAATGTATCATACAAACTCCTATGCAAGTTAGGTAGATTCCTCTTTTGATATTTCTACATGCAGAGCAAAGTAACCTTTCTCCAGTAATTTCTTTAGTTCATCAGCTGATAGGAAAGGAGAATCTGGTTATTTTTCAGGTTCAGCCTCAGTAGCTAGCCTAAAAACTTAGCTGTTTCTTCCGCCGCAGCAGTTTGTCCTTGGCGTACTTCTTTTTACTTTCTTCTTTAAGCCGATATTGTCTCAGCCAATTTCTTTAGCAAATCAATAATTTATTTGTCCATTGTTATTTAGCACGTTTCACAAAATTTGTTAAGGCGGAAATCTCATACAATATAGTTGGTTATACAATAACAAAACATCCTTGATGGCTCACGTGCTAGTTTATCAAATAAGAAAAAGTTTTTTCTTGGTAGATCTGTGATAAAGCTCTATAAACCTGTCGTTGGTTACATTACCACACTGCTCGTTAGCAATCAATGTTTCTCACACAAACAATATCTTATCCAGGAAACAGTATAAAGCATCCAGTATTTCGCCTTATAAACCAAACAGCGTTGTAAAAAAAAAACTTTGGCAAGACAAACAGCAGTACATTTTTGTTATGTAACAATGAGAAACAAGATTGTATGTTATTCATCTCATCGTTGTTTAGATTAATATCGTCCAATGCAGCTATTTTATGTAATTACGAATCAAGTTTGTTAACAGGAATCATATTTTCCGGTTGTTTGATTGACATTAAGTCTTTATCAAGGTCAAGTTCATCGCATGGTTTATCCTTGTATAAGCTTATTAATTCGTATTTGTCCTGTTGTGGATTGTGTAAATATACACCCTATCTTAGTTAAAGTTGTCGTTGAGGAAAATATTCGTTAACGAATTTGTTTTGTCAGATTATGGCCTGCCAATTATAAGATAATGATAGTCTGACGATTTGTTGTTACGTTTGTGTTTTACTACTAGGTCTGTATCAACATCCAATATTGACATTGTTGTATTTGTTGGTATACAAATTATGTCACTCATTAACAATAAACAATGAGTTTTTTTTACACAAAATTTGGAATATTAACAGGCTCTGTATCTTCTAGTACTGCTATAATAATAGAAGGTAAAGTTGATCTATCCGCGTTTGTCAAAAAATATGGCTATACAATGTCTGGAAACTTGTTAATGTCAAATCAACTAGTGCTCGATCTTGAAACATATCCAACAGTAAACGTTAACAACACAGAAGCGGTAAATTCTGCTCAGCTAGAACCCCTTGGTGATAACAAGCTTGATGCGACAGGTGGAATAGTAAATAGAAACACTGATAAGTAAACAGATTTTCGGATTGGAAACTTCATATCCGCCAGCAAATTTCTATCAAATTCAAGCAGTAAGCTACCTGCAGCTGAAATACGTCGATAACAATAGAAGTAACTGGACTTTCATTATATTGGCTACCGAATGTAGACAAAGACACAGTAAGTTATGCTCAAATAAAAGGCGTACTTACCACGCATTTGAAACTATCTGGCGAACCAATTGATATGGTTCAATTGATATGGGCGGCAAGTCAATATACAATACATAACTTGAAAACACAGCATTAGCAAACGATAACTAGCTGGCTAATGTTAGATTTGTCCAAAGCAATTTTGCAAAACTAAACTACGATGCAATGTGTGGAACCTTATATGTGGAGCTTAAGAAAATAGCAAGAAATTATACTCCAGTTAATCCGTCAGATCTACCAAGTTAGGCTTACATCGACTCGGCCTGTTGGCGGTGTATAACGAACAAAAAACAATGTCGGTTATATTCCAACTCTTTTGAAACATCTGATAACCGAGTTCGGTTTGTTGCGAGTGCATCAAATTAATATATAAATAAACAATCCAAATCATGCTTTTCTTGAAGCTCTGTTGTTGACGGCCAAGAATGGACTTCCAACAGAGAAACCACAAGCGTTTGGATTAAAATCAAAAGTCATGTTGCGGTATCTATTTGTAAGATTCATTTGCGATGTCGACTAAAATCTAGCGTTGGGCGAATTTATAATTGGCGCTTGGAAGTATCAAACGATGATATTAATTGGTCAACGTTGTATAGTACGCCAAACACATATATTTCAAAAGCTCAATACTTTATAAATTTGAAATGCAAATTATGTTAGCAGGCACTTGTATTTTCCAATTTATGTTGCAGAAGATCAATTTCCTGGTCTAACTGCGTTTCAAATATATACAAATTTTGTAAGCTGAAATTTAATCGGATATTATGAAAATAATGTCCGACCCAGCAATTATAACTGTCTCAAAATAATTTTACGATAATATTTTAACCCAGAAAAGATGTTTCTATAGGGAATGCTAGCGATAAATCACAAACGCTAAACACAATCAACAACATGAAAAATATACACATTCGTTTTATAAACAATCCCTTGCCAGAAAGCGAAGATAATAATGTTCGTGTAAAAAAAAAGTTTGATATAATAAGCAAATACTGTCAACCTAATGATTGCCGTGAAGAATAAAAGCAAATTGAAATCATGCTTAACAGAATCTTTGCTCGAGGTTAATAAGGAAAATACAGATACAATAACTCAATCTGATTTGATAGAAATACTAGTGATTGGTGAAAGAAAGCAAGAAAAAGCAAACATAAACAATGATCATATTCGTCATAACTATCTTGCGGAAAACAAAATTGAACAGAACAAAAACTAAACCACAGTTTTAAAAAATCGAGATATTTTCAACCATCTTGGTATGCATAACAACGATAAACACTGATTAAAATTGTTGGCGATATATCAGCAAATGCAGATTTGATGATCAAAGCGATCTGAAGTGTGATTACACTGAGGTTGCGTGATAATCTTGAAAATTGATCTGATTATTATCAGTAAATCATTACAGATAATCGAAGAAGTTCAAGCTTTTGATGATAATGAGCGAGAAACAGCTTCCAGCGAAGTTGAATCATCAATTTGGCGACCAAGATTGGATTCTTACTACAGCATCAGTGAAGGAGATGGTGTCCCAATGCTATTATTCCAACGCTCTAGCTAAGTGTTAATACGATATTAATGTACCGAAATTGATAACTTATACACGCAACCCTAGAGCAAACTATTGAAAAATGTGATTATTTATGCTGCACAAAATATATGGAATACAAAGGATATCAGTAGAGTAATGCTGCCAAATTGTATGTCCGCTTAATTAATTGTCAGGCAATTTATGTCAATTACATAAATTTTCTGGCTAATCCGGCCAGTGATAAGTTACGTAAATTTTTTTTGTCAATTGTTGGTGTTACAACTTTTACTGTGGTGTAAAAGGTTACTATGAAAAATGAAACCAAAATATCGGTTTTAATCAGGTTTATGGGGAGATTCCAAAATCGGATGACGATCTATTGCAGTATTACAAGTTTTGTCACAAAAATCGTTTGGTACGTAAACATGCTACAAATATTGCAGCAGGATACTTCAGGTAATATCATATTTACCACTGATAATGACCGGCTCTGATATAATTTAAAGCGGTGCATAACTATTGATAATATCTGCCACTGGCATTTCTCTTTCAACATTGTCTAAAAAAAGTTGAATCCCCGACTTCAGACCAAAAAATGCTTGCAAAAGAGCAAGTATCACTTACAAAAATAACTTGATCAGACACAATCGTATCTGCGCGGTGCAAGCCACGATATGGTAGATTTGATACGTGAGTTTAGTATTATTGATAGTATGTTAACATGCATTCTTCCAATGAGAGTTAGCAGGTATGCAAAGTATATTTAAAAATATAATGGTGATGATAGTCAAATAAGAAGTTTTTGTCTAAAAATTTATAAAATAATGTCTGAAACAGCACTAACACATAGCAATAAAAGAAAGATCAAAGATCTGATGATTGACGGTAATAAGTTGACAGTTGAAATAAACAATGAAACTGCATGAATATGTTTCAGCGACCGCGACAAGCTAAACCTTTCGCTTCCCAGAATTTTTGGCAGAAAATATTCAAATATCGTGAGCAACTGAGTGATGAATTATCAGCAAAGTTTGTTAACTTCCATAATCCAATCAGTCAAAAAATATACTAAAATAACAACAGATCTTGATCAATCAAAAATATTGTATGTTCGTAGCAAATATCGGCTTAATAAAGTGACAGTGAAAGATTTTTTTCTAATGTCGTCGAATAAGTGGAAGAATAAAGTTTTGTTTCTGTTATCACGATAATGAAATTTTTCCGATCTCTGCAATGGAGACATTAACAACAGGAGAAGTTGTGTGAAATTTTGTTTAAAACTATAAAATAATCTAATAAAATATTTTGCCTAAAGTTATAAAATAATCTGACAAGTTATTATGAGGTATTCTTGTGATGGCATGAATTAATATTGTGGTGGTACGAACTAATCTTGTGATACTATGAAATAATCTTGTAGTGGTATTAAACAATCTTGACGTGGTAAGAACCAATCTTGTGCTGGTTTGAACTAATCTTGTGGAAATAATAACTAGTCATGTTATATTATGAACTAATCTTGTTATATCTTGAACTAATCTTGTTATATCTTGAACTAATTTTGTTATATCTTGAACTAATATTGTGATTGTATGAACTAATCTTGTGATGGTGTGATCTAATCTTATGTCTGTGTGTCTTAATCTTGTGGTGATATTATCTAATCTGCGGTGATATGAACCAGTCTTGGCGACTTTTGCTTGGTAGATTGAATGCGTTTTGGGATGGATTTGTCAGTAACCCTTCAATGCACACGGGTTAATAAAAGATATACACCTTTTTCCAGATACCTGGTTAAATATGAGAGGACAACGGATCACTGAAAGGCATGCAATTGAAGTAAAATACGCTAGATATGGACATTCTCCAAGAAATGTATAATCAGAGGAAAACTACATTTTACATCGTTTTTTTGAAAAATATAAAAAAAAATTAATTACTAGTTTAGTAAGTATTCATCCCTGACAGTTGCAAATTCCTGTTATGTATTCCTTAATTTATATTATGTGTTTAACTTCTTGTTCATGATTAGTACTATGCTACTCAAACAACTAAGACAGTGAACCATTTTCACTACGGCACCTTAGGCCAGTCAAATCATTATTTAGCCACATTTCGCCTGTAACTTTGCATCACATTTTCCACCAAGGCAACAATACACGGCGCCTACCAATGACGGAACAGTCACATTACATTTATTCCACTATGTAATATACCAGTCTCCAATCAAAAATACTGCACCTAAAGTCACAAGTTCGATATACACAACTATACACAACTAAATCTTAAAAAAGGACTACTGAACGTATCAGCCCTATAACACCTCATAAAATATTCAAGACATTCACAAAAAAGTAACACGTAAGAATAAAATGAAACTAATAAGTTAAACCGGGAAAGGGAGATAATTGCTTTCCGCTAAAAACGCACTCGAAAATATGGCTTTATGGAGGTTTACTTCGGAAATCCTACCAAAGCAGGACAAGAAAATACAACGTTCTGGAAAATATACCGGGCTTACGAAAAAATGTACCAAAATAAGACATGAAATAAAATGAATATATTATTGTTATGTTGCGTGATTAGACTAATAGCGTAACTCACAAAATCATGTTTATTCCCAAACCACGAAATTATATCCATACGATTACTTCTGATTTTACAGTAGATATATTCAACGTCGTATCACGTGACATATCACGTGACATATTCAAACAAATATGTAATTCATTTGTTTCAGTGCATAATGGTACGTAGTATAGAGTAAAGAAATTTAAGATGTAACAGCACAAGACTATTAAATATCATACACCGTTGCCAAACGCGTTAAGACAGACAGACACTTATCTTCAACAAAAAGCATTTGACAGTCTACGAATTTCAGACGTGGACACCCTTACAAAATATTTCAAGAAATTAAACGCATGTATAACCACATAACTCAACGTGCAAAATGCAATGTCATGTACATGTAATGTTATTTGCAGGACTGCATCATCAGTTTTGATTCCTATTTATGGTCAAATGTGGCCGCATGGCATCTGCCTCACACAATTTTCATGTCTGGTTCGTTATTACAAGTGATGTATGTTTTATCTGTCTCTTCGGTGAATGACTCGCATCATGCAATGGAAAATGCATGTTGCCCAAAATACTTTATGAAATGTTTGCGTCAAGTTCCGTAAATTGATCTGAAGTTTGGTGATTTATTTGTCTCATATGAGTACTTCTGTAAGAGTGGATCTTTATGGATTTGAAAGGTTATCGGATTTCTCATAAGAATGTAATAAAGTGTACTATGATGTGATCAGAATTTACATATTCTGTTCAGTTCGGACATTTAATTATCCACGTGGGAAACATCAAACACAAGCACATGACGTAATGACCTGCATGTTCCCTTTGACAATAAGCATCAATTGGTAAATATCCATTAACGTCTGTTGTAGTCTTGGTGGAGAGAATGTTACAAAGCAAGTGTAGTGTACTTGTATGTACTTTAACTTTATAAATCTAGGCAAGCCATATCATAATTAGCATTTTGCTGTACAGACAGGGAAGCGAGAGCCTCCTAAGTATTGCCAATAACAATACTTTGTAATACTGAAGTAAACTGATAGCTTGTCCATTTCAAAGTTTCAGCAAATTTCTAAAAAATGAGTAAAATATTCATATTCTTCTTTTTGTAAATGGGTGGGTGGTGGTAACCAACATAATATTTCTGGCAACATCAAAACCTGAATTTCTTTGTTAAGAGGGAGTGCTTTCCGGTTGTCAGTTTTAATTTTTTTAATTTTAATTGTATTTCTTCTCTCTCTCTCTCTCTCTCTCTCTCTCTCTCTCTCTCTCTCTCTCTCTCTCTCTCTCTCTCTCTCTCTCTCTCTCTCTCTCTCTCGTTTTCCTCTTGCTGCAATGGTACTTTTCTTTCCTTTTTCTGATTTTTGTTATCCATCATTTCAACTGAATCTTTCTTTAGTCAGTTCCACCTTTATTTGTCGACAAGCCAAAAAACAAATAGCACCTCTCTATGAAACCCTGACCCAAAAAAATATGTAGGACTAGAAGCCACCACCCCACAAAATATAATACCGATAAACGAATCTTTCATCCAAGGAAAGCGAACTATACCACAAGGCTAACATAAATAGCACAAAGTTGATTATGTAGTCTTTTAACTTTTTTACCATAAGGTGTTGATTGGCAAGAGAAACGAAGAAGAAGGGGGTCAAAGTTGCAGAACATGATTGGCATTAAAAAGGAAGGAGAAGGGATCTTATGTCCTCTAATGTAAAAATCATGTTCACGACAGCAAATGACTTAACTTCATCTTATAAAAACTGAGCTTTGAAAAACATCAGTAGTTATAAATGAAATAAAGTAACTTTTGTAAATCGTTGTGAGAGCAAACATAACCGACCTTTCCCACGGCACCCCAAGCAATTCCTAATTGGGAATATGACACCGAATGTTAACATAAACAATTAGCAACGGGGCAGGCACACGTTGTATAGTAAAGAGCGTCATAAATATTAATTTTATAATTAATTTCTCGCTGGCGAAATCCACGTAGAGACTACAAGTGTTTTATTTGCATCAAATGGCTAACACTAAAGTTACTTGTTCATGAAAATGGCTGCAGGGATGTCGTACCAGCAATCTGAATGCAGTCGATTTTTACACTTCATGCATGGGTTGACGTGCACTAAGCTAACTCTTCACCTGACTTAAATATATGAGGCAGATTATAACAGCGTTGTTTATGTTATGTCATGGTCATTATCCAAAAGATCCTCGAGTTTCGTTAATGAGACTGTTCCCAGCTTATTAGATTTTGCCAAAACTAGACATTGATATTTTGTCGGTAGATCGGTCTACAAAGTGACAGCGAAAAGAAGCAGTAAAACACAAACCGATTTGAGTCTTAATTGATCAATGTATCTTACATCTCTGCAACTGGGAATAAATTTTGACACAAGTTAATTAACCAGACTATGTACATCCTTGAAAAGACAATGCGAAAGTAACACTGAGTAGATTTTTACATCTAGCAAGTACCGTAAATGAGAAAGCAATGCAGGGTAGATTTTTACGTCTAGCAAGTACCGTAAATCAGAAAGCAATACTGCGTAGGTGTTTACGTTTAACAAGTACCGTAAATCAGAAAACAATACTGGGATGATTTGTACCTCTAGCATACACCGTAAATGATAAAGCAATATTGGGTAGATTTTTACGTCTAACACGTACCGACAATTAGAAAGCAATGCATGGTAGGTTTTTACGTTTAGCAAGTACCGACAATGAGAAAGCAATACTGGGTAGGTTTTTACGTCTAGCAAGTACCGTAAATAAGAATGTAATACTGGGTAGATTTTTACGTCTAGCACGTACCAACAATGTGAAAACAATACTGGGTAGGGTTTAACGTCTAGCAAGTACCGACAATGTGAAAGCAATACTGGGTAGGGTTTAACGTCTAGCAAGTTCCGACAATGAGACAGCAATACTGGGTAGATTTTTACGTCTAGCAAGTACCATAAATGAGAAAACAATATTGGGTAGACTTTTACGTATAGTAGGTACCGACAATGAAATAGCAATGCTGGGCAGGTTTTTACGTCTAGCAAGTGCCAACAATGAGAAAGTAAAACTGGGTAGATTTTTACGTCTAGCTAGTATCTACAATGAGAAAGCAAAGCAATGCTGGGTAGAGTTTTATGTCTAGCACGTACCGACAACGCGAAAGCAATACTGGGTAGGTTTTTACGTTTAGCAAGTTCAGATAAAGTATTTTTCAAATGAGAAAGCAATATTGGGTAGATATGTACGTCAACAAGTACCGACAATGAGACAGCAATGCTGGGCAGGTTTTTACGTCTAGCTAGTACCGGCAATGAGACAGCAATATTGGCTAGATTTTTACGTCAAGCAAGTACTGACAATGAGAAAGCAATGCTGGGTAGATTTTTACGTCTAGCAAGTACCATAAATGAGAAAACAATATTGGGTAGACTTTTACGTATAGTAGGTACCGACAATGAAATAGCAATGCTGGGCAGGTTTTTACGTCTAGCAAGTGCCAACAATGGAAAGTAAAACTGGGTAGATTTTTACGTCTAGCTAGTACCTACAATGAGAAAGCAAAGCAATGCTGGGTAGAGTTTTATGTCTAGCAAGTACCGACAACGCGAAAGCAATACTGGGTAGGTTTTTACGTTAATCAAGTTCAGATAAAGTATTGTTCAAATGAGAAAGCAATATTGGGTAGATATTTACGTCAACAAGTACCGACAATGAGACAGCAATGCTGGGCAGGTTTTTACGTCTAGCTAGTACCGGCAATGAGACAGCAATATTGGCTAGATTTTTACGTCAAGCAAGTACTGACAATGATAAAACAATGCTGGGTAGATTTTTACGTCCAGCAAGTACAGGTAAAGTATTGTTCGGTAGGTTTTTTATTTTGCAAGTACGAATAAAGCGTTGTTGGAAACGCCTTTCATTTGGCAAATACAAATGCTCTGTTTAAGAACCGACAAAGTCCCGACGTAGTTCATTCTAAATTTCTGCTACACAATTAAAGCGCTACTGATGGAGAATGGAGTACTCTCGGAACCAGGAAAGGATAATATTATCGTCATACAAAGCATCGGATATCGAAATAGAAAAGAAACGAGATGATCATGCTAAGTTAACTATGAGCAGTTTATCTTGCTTTTGTCCTACGATCACGATGCAAAGAATGAATGTATTCAAATGTACTTATGGATATGTTATAGTATTTAAATATACTGATGGATATGTTATAGTATTTAAATAAAGTGATGGATATGTTATTGTATTTAAATATACTGATGGATATGTTATAGTATTTAAATATATTGCTGGATATAGTATTTAAATGTACTGATGGATATCTTATAGTATTTAAATATACTGATGGATATGTTATAGTATTTAAATAAAGTAATGAATATGTTATTGTATTTAAATATACTGATGGATATGTTATAGTATTTAAATAAAGTAATGGATATGTTATAGTATTTAAATAAAGTAATGGATATGTTTTAAGTATTTGCCTAAAGTGATTCATATGATATAGTATTTTAATGTACTGTTGGATATGTTATAGTATTTAAATATACTGATGGATATGTTATTTACATAAAGTGATGAATATGTTAATGTATATAAATATACTGATGGATATGTAATAGCATTTAAAAAAGTGATGGATATGTTATAGTATTTAAATATAATGATGGATATGTTATAGTATTTAAATATACTGATGGATAGGTCATAGTATTTAAATATCCTGTTGGATATGTTATAGTATTTAAATATACTGATGGATAGGTCATAGTATTTAAATATATTGATGGATATGTTATAGTATTTAAGTATACTGATGGATATGTTATAGTATTTAAATAAAGTGATGGATATGTTATAGTATTTAAATATACTAATGGATATGTTATAGTATTTAAATATACTAATGAATATGTTATATTATTTAAATATACTAATGGATATGTTATAGTATTTAAATATACTGATGTATATGCTATAAAATTTACATAAAGTGATGGATATGTTCTTCATTTAAATGTACTGATGGACATGTTTTATTATTTAAATGAACTGATGGATATATTATAGTATTTAAATTTACTGATGGATGTTTTATTATTTAAATTTTCTGATGGATGTTTTATTATTTAAATTTACTGATGGATATGTTATAGTAGTTACATTAAGTGATGGATATGTTATAGTATTTAAACATACTGATGGATATGTTACATTATTTAAATTTACTGATGGATATGTTATTTACATAAAGTGACTGATATGTTATAGTATATAAATGTATTGATGGATATGTTATAGTAGTTACATTAAGTGACGGATATGTTATAGTATTTAATTCTACTGATGGATATGTTACATTATTTAAATGTACTGATGGATATGCTATAGTATTTAAAGATACTGATGGATATGTTATTCAAATAAAGTGATGGATATGTTGTAGTATTTAAATGTACTGATTGATGTTTTATAGTATTTAATAATACTAATATAACTAGATTGCTAATGGCATCAGTATACATGTCATCTAAAAGGTCAAAAATATTTTTATTCATAGACCTAAATGAGAAATCGCATTAAGGCAGATAGATTAAAGAATGGATCACCAATCAAAATCACTGAAGGGACGAAAGGTGTGAATTAACTAAATTAACGCCATTCGTTTCTGCATCCAGAAACCACAAAAGACCATTTTTTTTCTTTTGCAGCAATATAGATGTTTGATAAACATTGTGAAAGCAATTATCAAAATCCACGAATTAATGAAAACGAAATTCAAATGATGTCTATTCAACCGTTAGCATTGCAAATTAGGGTCATTGATAAATTATCTCCATTTCAAAGCATACACCATGCGAGTAGTTTTGAGAGGACAGAGTACAAGAACGACACTGGGTGTACAAGAATTATAATGTTACAAATGCCCATCAGAATAACATTATAGGAATGTCTATGTCCAATGAAAATTGTTAGCCTTATATATATATATATATATATATATATATATATATATATATATATATATATATATATATATATATATATATATATACACTGGATGGCCTTTGGACCCCGGAAACTGTAATATTAAACTTTCAACAACTAACCAATAAACCATTTTGCCTGTAGAACACCCACGCATTTGAACCAACACAATGTATGTTATATATAAAGAAGTATGAAATCATACATATATACAAAACTTTTGTGTAATGTATGATTTTAAAAACTTACACTATCATACATGAGATATAAGGAGAGAAACGTGTAGGAGTGCTAACATATCTACAAAGCTATTACCACCCCTGAAAATGACAAAGGTGGACATGCATACAAATTTACTATCACTTCTGGAAACGAAAAAGGTGGAGCGTTACAAATTTAGTAACGCTCCTGGAAACGGCAAAGGTGGACATACATACAAATTTAGTAATAGTCCTGGAAACGATAAAGGTGGGCATACATATAAATTTACTATCACTCCTGAAAAGTACAAAGCTGGACATACATACAAATTTAGTAACACTCCTGCAAAGGGCAAAGATGGACATACATAAAAGGTTAGTAACACTCCTGGAAAGGGCATAGGTGGACATACATACCAATTTAGTAACACTCCTGGAAAGGGCAAAGGTGGAAATGCATACAAATTTAGTAACACTCCTGGAAATGGCAAAGGTGGACACACATACAAAGTTATTAACACTCCTGGAAAGGGCAAAGGTAGACATACATACAAATTTAGTAACACTCCTGGAAAGGACAAAGGTGGACATGCATACAAATTTAGTAACACTCCTGGAAAGGGCAAAGGTGGACATACATACAAAAACATCAATGATAATAAGATAAATGCATACACAACAACATACATGCATATTTTATATTGTTAGTTTTATATATTGTGGATAGCAAAAACAGTCATATATAAACTATAGATGGTTGGCAAGAATTGAATAGTGTCTCTATTCCTGGACAGTTACACGTCCCTACAACGACCATTGGCTGAAGTGCTGGACTGTTTTATCTTATCGATATTCAGTATCTGGTGGTAGTCAGCCATTTGCCGACGGAGACGGAAAATCTACAATTAGGTTCATCTGCCACTACACCTGTTAATTCAATCTTGACAAACTAGGAACTAGGAGTTGCTATTGCTGATGATTTGTTGCTGAACCTCGATTTCAAAAGTACAATGTCCCAGTCTTCCTCCTGGGCACTTGTCCACTGTTTGGAATTTTGCTGTTGGCATTGTTGTTGTTCTCGTTGCTGCTGTCTCGCTTCTTCTTTCTGTCATTCTCATTGTCTCACTCCCACTCTACTATTTTTTTTCATCTTCCGGAACATATTTTATAAACTTTTTCCGTCTTGCAGTAAATCAATGGTATTTTCAGTAATCTCATATGTTCCATCTTGCAGTAAATCAATGGTATTTTTAATCTCATATGTGGATTCAATTTATATCCATCATCATATCAGTCGAGCAAAATGTAATTCGATGAATGATATTAGATGAAGTACGTATTAAAACCATTGAAAATTTAAGCACCTTTTTCAGTTACATATAGTGATTTTATGAATTTATCTGAAACTCGATAGGTATATAACAAATACATTAGTATCATAATAATTAGATATTGACCTCTAGATCATTTCTAGTCCTAGGCATCAGAATATCAGTACATAGCACTTCGCATATAGCTACCTTCTGGACTTTTTTTCAGGCATACAACCCGAGATGGTCTAGCAGTCAACACTGCATATCTGTGATAATAGCATACATGCATTGGACTTAAGTACATAACAATATAGCGCGAATTTCATACTGGACATCAGCTGCATCGGGAGAATCATGAAGGCAGAAGTGTATGGACAACAGAGCAGAAGCAGCAAAAGAAACGATGGATAGATGTGGTACATCAGGGTCTGAAGAAACCCAGACTCACTGCAGAAATACTGGTGACAGGTGAATGAAAAAGGATAATCCATGTGAGTGACCCCTCTTCAGAGAGTGATTAAAAGCCAGAAGAGGAGAGAGAGAGAAAGAAAGAGAGAGAGAGAGAGAGATAACTGGTAAAATCTTGTTTCCATAATAAAAAAGTGAATTCAATTTTATACATATTGATCCGTTGTAGTCAGTCACCTGTTTTTACCCATGATACTTATCCTTCAACATCCAAATATATCGCCAATAGATACAAAACGAATAAGACCGAATTCTGTAGATTTTATTCGTAAAAATAAATGTCTTCACTACAGAAGTTGAAATCTCAGGAAGAAAATATTTATAATATATTTTGTAAAAAAATATTAACTTTGGTGTTTATTCAACTAATTCAAATTACTGATCTCCAGCTTGTATAATGATGAATTAATCAAAATATTGTGTGTTCTTTTGTAACTTTATCTGAAAATATCTGTAATTTAATAGAATATTTACCATAGGACCCAAGGGAGTACCTTTAAGTGTTGCATCAAAATAATCTGATGTACTGTCATTGATCATCAATCATGGATGTACTTGGATGCATTCTGTAGATGTTTCCAAACAAGGGAATTAGCCGACAATATTCTGCCCATTTTGCCTGGAAGGTGGGCAGACTGGCAGATTTTCCTATATGCGTCCAGTAAAATGGTAAACCATTTCTAACAAGGTATACTGAATCAATAATAAATTACAAATATAGATACTAAGATAAACCTGATTTGCGTTCAGTTTATATATGTATTTTCATAACAATAAAGGTCCAGCACTTGTGTTCAATAAACGTGAGGAGAAAACTATGGTATGGTGGCAAGCATAAATAGCCAAGAGAGAAATGAGGCTGAAACCACATGAATTTTTAAATGCTGCGCAAGGTATTGCAAAAAAGGAGAACAGGAAACCCCATTTAAAGATGAGACGCCATGATATGACTGTTATTACAGTTCGTGACAAGAAACACTGTTACAGTGGGACCCAAATTGAAGTACCTGTTGAATTTTTTAGGGCACAGCTGAGAAAGGAATGTTTCGATAAGCAGTAGTATCTTCAAAGATTTCTTAAAGACAAAAGATATGTTAGAAAATCCAGAATGAATTTGGAATGCAGATAAATCTGGGTTCAATTTTGGTAGTAGAAGGGGAAAGTCAGGGGACCTTCTAAAGCTAGTTATTCAACACCCATCCCACATGTGCCTCATAGCAAGCAAAGGCTTACAGTGATGTTCTTTGAGAATGCTGCAGGCCATATGATGCCAACATTCCATGTGTTTCCAATTCCACATATCAGGGGCGTCATTCGATTGTCTGGTGCAATTCCAGAAGGCAACGTTGTGTACACCAAAGTACGGTTGCATACATTCATCGGCATTTTTGGAATTTATAAATCATTCTGGTAAAGATGCAGGATATGAACGACCAGAAATTTCACTAATTGACAGTATGATCAGACCTGTGGACATGGGAGATTTTCAAAATGCTAAGCAAAATATTATAGAACTATACAGAATTGTACCAATTTCCACGCAGTTGATGCAAATTTGGACAAGGGAGTTTTTGGGACCCTAAAGACTAAATGACATCAGATTGTGAAGAATCACTCAAGACAGAATCCTGTACTTCCTGTTAGCAGTACAATTTCACTGAAAAACTGAAAGATTTATTCAATGAATTCTATAGACTACATATAGTTCTGAATGCATTTAAACATCCGGGACATTGGTCTATCCTGTAGACAGAACTGTTATTTCTGACAATCAGTTAAAACTGGCACTGTCAATCATAGTAGAAGAGGAACCACAGGAAGAGGAAACCCAGGAAATAACATTGGAAACATTTAGTGAGCAGACAAGTCCTCAGAGTGGAACTTTGAAGGCGTTTGAAAGTATGCTAGCAACACTGTCAGACAGAAATACAAGCAACAGCTGGAAGGTGGCAACAATATATTTGGACATTCTAAAGAATATGATATATAAGTGAAACATACAGAGAAGCAAATATAAATTATGGACTTACATTTCTAGCAGATGCTTCTTTACTAAAAGAGAAAGATAATGAAAGAGACAGGTCTATGCTATCGACTATGATACAAGGAACATTAATGTGTCCTCATGTACAGGCTGAAGAGAAGACACAGAGAAGATTACAGGATGACTTACTTGATAATTTAACATTTCCTGAATGCAATCGATCGACTGCATGAAAAGAATATGATAAACTCAACTTCTGTAGAAAGAGAGAAGAAAACTAAACTTGTCAGTCATAACAGCAAATGTCTGTTAAGAACAGTAGAAACACGAATCAGAACATGTTTGTCTAAGAAGAAAATATGGACAGTCCAATTCTTCTCAACAGCCTAGTACATCATCTGCTGGAATGTTGGATAATGGTGTTGGAAAGAGACCAGTCTCTATAGCAGGAAAATGTTTGGAAAGATTATGATAAAGACTCGGTGTGCATTCACAAGGGTTATCGTCAACTTGGTACCAGTATTAAAGCTAAGGATGGGGATCAAGTCATTTAATTGTCCTATTAAACACCAAAAGTCGGACTGAAGATGTGTAAGGTTATGTTCATGTACACTACAACTTTCATACTAGTTCAATCACCATTGCTGATTTTATAATTACGTACCGAAGTTATTTAGTTTATTATGTATATGTTATTTAATTACTTGTGTGTTAGTTTTAAATTTCTATTTTATTTTAGTTTTATTTCATTGGGTGTTATTGTAATGATAACTTTATTCACTGGATTTGACATTTTGTTACCAAACATTCAGGCTAGTTTTGCTTTGATCTGGTAAATGACCAGCATTACTACGTTGTATTTATACCTGACCTAGTTCCGGACCTTGATTCAGAATTGGTAAAAAAAAACTTATTTCTTTACCAGAGTGAAAATCATTGGTCGTAATGAAGGTCATAATTGGCATCCGTGTCAGTTCTATGTAAACTACTATTTTATTCAATCTTATAGATTCGTTCAGTAGAATCAAATTCGTCCATGGCGTACATGTAAGAAGGCCTATGATTTTACTACACCGTTCGAACTAAGTGACCATGAGACCCCATCATGTAATCTAAAATTGCGTTTAAAACTAACGTTCAAAGTGATTCAATTTAGTCGTAATTCATACCTTAGGAAGGTAATATTCTGACATTTTCATTGAAGATAATAGAGGATATGCATTGACTTCTACTCCGGTAACTTGGTATATGTCACAATTAAAATAACTTAGTATTTTGTCAGACTTACAAATACTGTATCGTCAGACTTACAGATGCTGTATCGTCAGACTCACAAATGCTGTATCGTCAGACTTACAGATGCTGTATCGTCAGACTTACGGCATCTTAGTACTTGCTAGATTTACAGTAATTGTGTAATATCCAAGACCTACAGAAATTTAGTACTATGACTGATCTACAGTAATTGTGTAATATCACAGACCGACGGAAATTTAGTACTATGACTGATTTACAGTATGCATCGATTCGTTAAAAGCTGGATTTTGTCAGAATCCATAAAATTAAAATATTTCAGCTAGACCAATATCACTAACTACTGGGATCATGATGCAAGGCAGAGAGGCATGTTTACATGTATTCGCATGCGGAATAGTCTTGTTCGTCATGCACACGCCGCCATTATTTAGTACTAAGTGAAACGTCATGTACATAACATTTTTGACGGAAAATCTCTGTGTCGCAATTTCTGATATTGATTATGATTTCGTAAGAGCGGTTGAGTTTTAAAAAATTAAAACATAAAACATGTTAAATGCAATCAAATAAATATATGCATTGGTTTAGAGAAACGAAATCATGGCTTTCTTGATCTTTAGGGGAATATCATGTGAATGAGGTGAACAGCCTTGCATCTTTTCTTAACTTAGTTGAAAACAAAATTTATTATAAATGGGACAATAAATGAAAAATTTAACTTGTTGACGATATGAGATAATTTAGCAGGAATTTATTTTTATCTACGCCATAAGACTAGAATATTATTATTATTATTTACATATTTAGCTGGAAAACAAATTTGACGAGTATGCACATTACAAAAATTTAATATGGTATCATATAACGTACACTAATTTAACAAGCAGTCATTACCGAGTTAGGCTCATGTTGAAAGCTCCTGTGCATGAAACGTGCTCAACCATGTGGTGTAAATTCATGTGTTTGCGTTAAAAGCGGAAGCAAATATTGCTCCTGTTGCAAAGAAGGCAGTATTAACTCATTTCATTTCTTCAAGATACAAATTTAAACACATGCATATAACTTATTAATTATAATATTTGTTCAGTCATGCTTTTTGTACAGTGACTTAACATGACACTGTAGACTGACTCAAGAAGTTTAAAGCATATACATCGTTAAGGTATTAAATTAATGTCATCAGCTTGTTACGTTAAACTGGTACATCAGTGTCATCAAGTTCTCACGTTAGGCTTGTAAGTATCATCAAGTCTTTACATTATGCCAGTAAAACAGTGTCAGAAAGTCGTTACTTTAGGCTAGTTTATAAGTGTCAGCAAGTCAGTTTCTTATACTAGAAAATAAGTGTCTTCAGCTTGCTACGTTAGAATAAAAAATCATGTAGTAAATTAGTGGCTACCTTAGGTAATTATTTCGTAAATCAGCGTCAGCAAATCATTATAACAGGCTAGCAAATCGGTGTCAGCATGTCTTTACTAGTAAATCGGTGTTAGCAAGTCTGTAATAGCAAATCGGTGTCAGCAAGTATTTAAGTTAGGATAATAAATCAGTGTCATCAAGTCGTTACGTTAGCTAAGTAAATCAGTGTTAGCAAGTCGCTACGTTAGCTGAGTAAATCAGTGTTACAAGTCGCTACGTTAGCTGAGTAAATCAGGGTTAGCAAGTCGCTACGTTAGCTAAGTAAATCAGTGTTAGCAAGACGTTACCTTAGGTGAATAAATCAGTGTTATAAAGTTACGTCAGGTTAATAAATATAATAAGAATGTCATTAACTTCGTCAAGTACATTAAATTTTCTATCAACACTTTTGAAGCATTTTATCATAATATACCGAAAGATGTGCAAAATGGATATCAACAAAAATATACAAATGCATCCGATGGAATAAATGCAAATAGGGATATCAACAAATATACAAATGCATCTGTTGGATTAAATACAAATAGTAAATAGAGCCGGTAAAGTAACTTAAATGGTTACATTATAGTATTATTAGGTCGAAATATACGGCTTTATGCTGTCAAAAGATACAAAATAACACGAGTTGCAACACTCGAAAAACAATTTATGTTTACACACATTCTCACACACACAATACATCCATGCATGCATGCATGCACACATACATACATACATACATACATACATACATACATACATACATACATACATACATACATACATACATACATACATACATACATACATACATACATACATACATACATACATACTTACATGTCTTCAGAGAAAGCATGCGCAATTCCATTCATTTGTACTCTAAAAAGATGATGTATCATTATTTGCTTTTAGTATAACCCACCCTAAATTTCTGTCATATATTATTTATTTATTTGTTTATTTATTTATTTATTTGCCGATTGTTGTTTGCTTGTCATGGTTGTCACATCCTTTTTCCTGCATGGAGTGGAGTTTGTATTCAGAACAATTAACAAACTAAAATAAAAATACAATCCCCAAGGCATTGCCTATCCACATCCCGATACGAGCACTAACATATATCGATTTGTTTCCACGGGAAAATATACTTTCGAACTAAATCATATATTAGGTGGTGTTCTTCAATGATCTATATTAGGGCTTCTTCTTTTTCTTCTGTTTCTCAATGACTTAGCCTTGTACCCAGAGAACTCTAACACGGATCTTTTCACTGGCGAATCTGCATTACATTTGTCTAGTAAAGCTATTGACTCTATTAAAAGTAAACTTCAAATCAATCATACATCAGTTCAGTGTCAAAACAAACAAAATGATTATTAATGTCTCTAAATGAAAACGTATGGTAATCGGAACAAAGCAGCGCCTATAAATCTACATGGATTTACTTCTAACTCAAAATGGCTCAGACGTATCAATTGTTAAAATCTAAATCTTCTTGGTATCTACATCTATCGATCTCTCAGCTAGATATCTCATAGTGATGACCAATGTGCCGTGGCAGTCAAAAGATTACCTCTGTAATCTCATATGGATGACCAATGTGCCGTGGCAGTCAAAAGATTACCTCTGTAATCTCATATGGATGACCAATGTGCCGTGGCAGTCAAAATATTACCTCTGTAATCTCATATGGATGACCAATGTGCATTGGCAGTCAAAAGATTAGCTCTGTAATCTCATATGGATGACCAATGTGCCTTGGCAGTCAAAAGATTACCTCTGTAATCTCATATGGATGACCAATGTGCCGTGGCAGTCAAAAAGATTACCTCTGTAATCTCATATGGATGACAAATGTGCCTTGGCAGTCAAAAGATTACCTCTGTAATCTCATATGGATGACCAATGTGCCATGGCAGTCAAAAGATTACCTATTTAATCTCATATGGATGACCAATGTGCCGTGGCAGTCAAAAGATTACCTCTGTTGAAATTGCTATCCAGATTCTACCTCCCAAGTCACCTGAACTTTATTTTTCGAGATTTATACTACCACTGATAGACTAAGCCTGTACCTTATGGGAAAAACACATCCATATATAATTTAGATTTATACTACCACTGATAGACTACGGCTGTACCTTATGGGAAAAACACACCCAAATATAATTTAGATTTATATTACCACTGATAGACTACGGCTGTTCCTTATGGGAAAAACACATCCATATATAATTTAGATTTATACTACCACTGATAGACTACGGCTGTACCTTATGGGAAAAACACATCCATATATAATTTAGATTTATACTACCACTGATAGACTACGGCTGTACCTTATGGGAAAAACGCATCCAAATATGATTAGATTTTTACTACCAATGATAGACTACGGCTGTATCTTATGGAAAAAACACATCTAAATATAATTTATCCAAAACTGATAATTTGAAAAGTATGGACCTGTGTCGTTTTAGGTTTAACATAGTAAATTACAAAAACGGTGGACCATATAGCAGTCGTGACCAAATATGTTTGCCTCGTTAAAGAATGTTTCATTATTATTATTATTATTATTATTATTATTATTATTATTATTATTATTATTATTATTATTATTATTATTATTATTATTATAATTAATAATAATAATTTTAGTAGTAGTAGTAGTATTGTTGTTGTTATTTATTATTATTATTATTAGTAGTAGTAGTAGTAGTAGTAGTAGTAGTAGTAGTAGTAGTAGTAGTAGTAGTAGTAGTAGTATTAAGACCTTACTTGTTGTCTTTGTAAAAATAATCTTCAATTTATTATCACTCTAATTTGCATATCGTGAACTAAACGTTGTCAGCAAATACCTAACTTACTGGACAGATTCTATATCATCTATTATCATGTTATGTCCTTGCTGGACAAATTCTGTATAATCTAGAACCATGCCAAGTTTAAGAAAATTTACTGGAGAGACCCCACGTAATCTACAGTCAAACTAAGTCATATGATATCTTAACTGAGATTCTACGACAACTCGATGTTCACAATCGTATTAAGCTCTACGACAAATTGATGTTCACAGCCGTAATAAGCCCTAAGACAAACTGATGTTCACAATCGTAATAAGCTCTACCACAAATTGATGGCCATAGTGCACAATTAATTTCACTATATTGTCTCTACATTTGTTTCTCAGTACTGAACTTTCCACTGTGTGACAATCAATACAAATCATATGTTAATCTAAAATACCTTCAAAGATGACTTTACGGTTTAGTTCTTGTCAAGGGTTGACCTGCATTTTTTTGAGATGCTGAATTGTAAACAAAACACCAGGCAACGGAACACAGATTTCATTTCCGGATCATCACCATGACCTTATTACTCAATGTGCACTGTCGCCGAAATACACACAGATAACCACACCATAAGCTCACATTTTAAAGAATAAACAATTGCCTTTAAATCCTTACCAAGAATGCCAAACTCTGACTCTAGTATCACCACCAAACTTTGACAGGAAAAAGTGATCTAACAGTAGACTGGGACTACATTCGTGGGTACTGAACCGGATTTTATTAATTGTGTTCTAATTCCTGAAAGGGTCAATGTTGTTGTCAAACTTTTATATTTGCATTTTATTTTGCATGCCACTACTATTTCAACTTCATGCATAAAGTCTTTTGAAATTTCCTTGCAAGCAAAACAAGTGACAGCTATCAGAAAGTGTGTAGTGCTGGTGTTCTATAGGGTGCAATTTGAGATCCAATTGTTCTTAAGAAACCAAAACTAAATTTGCTATATCTTCCTTAATTATATGAATATTTCAATGCAATAAAAATCTAATTGTAATACTTCATAAGGCCTGTCTGAAAATATTCTTGAAATCAAAAATATTAATATATTAAATTTTAATGAAAATTTAAATAAATATATAAATTTTAAAAACTATTTATTTTACAAAAATTAAATTTTCATACAAGTTATGACATTCAGTTTGACAAATTTAAGGCAGAAAAGTTGACTAATGAATGGTGTTTAAAACAAATGGTAGTTTAGGTCTGTACAACTGATAATGTTAATCCCAGGTGTACTGAAGCATGATAGCTCACAGTGACTTTGACAGCAAATTGCAATATGCCTATCCAGATGCATATAGGTGTACATACTAAAGAAACAATGACAGGTGCTATGTTCCACATTTATTGTTTTAGGTACTTGGGCAGTTATTTGTATAACTAATAGCCCACTCAAATTTTAAGTTTTGATGGACTACTACCATGTTTTATTGCAAATATGCATTCCATTTTAATGCTGATAACTACAAAAGTCAACAATGCAATATGACAATACAGTTTAAGGGAAGTTCCACCTTACTTAAAAATGATGTGAATCTCTGTCATGAAGATCTAAGCCATGTCTTTGAGATGCTGTATATCAGTGTACTAATATGAACTCATCTTGGTCACTTATAGCAGCAGACTGCACATGTCCTTATGAGACCATGCTATCACCATTGGACTACTGGAGAGCTTCCAAAATGATACAACTCTAATACTTTGTTCCAGATACCAGACTAGACGTGAAAAGATATAACATGTTTCACTTAATTCTAAAAAAACAAAAAGATGTAGGCAAATGAAGTTAAAATGTGTTAAAAATGGTGATTTCAAAATAACATTCAGGTTGCAAATAGGGTTAAAAAAGGTAATTTTGATAGAGTGACACTCAAAGATGTGAAGCAATGGGCATGTATTAAAGTGACAAATGTATCCTAAAAATAGATGAAGTTTCTACAAGCATATTTAGCCATTTACAAGTAAAATAACTAATCAGATAGAGTATGTGTCATAAAGTTTAAGGCAATTTTGGAACCGTGAGGTTTGATCATTGATGCAAACATTGATACATACCAGTATAGTGGAAAGTCAAATGACAATGTACCAAATTAAAATTTATTACTATATGCAATCCTATTCATGAAGGAAAAACAATTTTAGATATTGTGAATGAATATAGCAAAATGTGGCCACACAGATCAACTATAGGTACCAATAGATCCTATATCATCAACTAAATATGAAATTTTCATCCCGAAAACTTGTAAACAAGGATGGATATTTGCATGTGTGGGACATATGCAATGTACTTGGTAACATCACATGTGCAAACATGATTCAAATAATCTGTTTGAACATTTTTAGTCTATTTTTAAGAGTCTTGGCTACCAAGTTATTAAGTTCAATGATTCAATGGAATCAGATATCAGCTGATGCTGCAATACCGCCCTCTGTCAAAGTACTAAATTGAAATGTGTTACCATACAGAGGCATATTCATGATGAAAATAACATCGTGGGATATTTTAAGTGCACACAGTCAGAACTGAGCCTTACATATTCACTATAGGTACTATGTCAGCGTAACAATGTCAACTTTTGATTCCAAACATTACAAAATATATGCATATTTGTTCATGTCAGCTATGTAACCATATTAGGATCAGTTGTAGAAAGTTAAATTCAAATAATCTGTTTGAATATTACTTATGTAATCTTTAAAGTGTCAGATAACAAATATTATTAGTCATTAATAATGCATAAAGCAAAATGGATCATGAGAATTCTCACAATATCATCTGGGTTACAATGCCGCACTACATCAATCAACATCTTAAAGAAACTGAACATTAAAATGGAATGCATTGTGTGTTCAACTTACATCATTTTGCTGTTTTCTTACATGCAATGGTAAATATACCTGGGTAAAGTATATTTTCCCCCCTCTGACCTGTATTTCATTCTCTGACAGCTTAATATGATTTTGTAGAAAACTTGAACAGGTTCTAGTATAAAGTCTTCATCTCTGTCCTCTCACTAAATACCCTATAACTATGTTTATAAACAATTACTGATAGCTATACAAGCAGATATGTGTTACTCAGGAAGTCACCCCATCATAAACACATACATTAACTATTTGGACCCCAAATAAATAGTTTCAATGACCTAAAGGTACAAAGCAAAATAGAATTTTGTCTTCATGTATTTTAAATGAGGGTCTTATTTTGACTAATAAAGATATTTTCTCTGATCAAATTTGACAAATATCCATCATTTGAGATTGTATATGATGTAGGAGTATATATATATATATGCTGATATATTTTCATATCATTCCAAATAAATATTATATATGTGTATACTTGGTGGAAAAATTTTATTTTTTAATTGTTATTTTAAATTTCATTTAAATTTTTAAAATTAAAACTATTTTTTTATTTTTAATTACATTTTTATATTTTTTAAGTCAATATACATAACTTATTAAAATTTCATGTGTATGTCATTAATAATAAAAATGTTATATCAGTTTCAAGTTTTTACTAATAGGCCATAGTACACAATTAATTTCACTATATTGTCTCTACATTTGTTTCTCAGTACTGAACTTTCCACTGTGTGACAATCAATTCAAATCATATGTTAATCTAAAATACCTTCAAAGATGACTTTACAGTTTAGTTCTTGTCAAGGGTTAACCTGCATTTTTTTGAGAAGCTGAATTGTAAACAAAACACCAGGCAACGGAACACAGATTTCACTTCCGGATCATCACCATGACCTTATTACTCAATGTGCACTGTCGCCGAAATACACACAGATAACCACACCATAAGCTCACATTTTAAAGAATAAACAATTGCCTTTAAATCCTTACCAAGAATGCCAAAATCTGACTCTAGTATCACCACCAAACTTTGACAGGAAAAAGTGATCTGACAATAGACTGGGACTACATTCGTGGGTACTGAACCGGATTTTATTAATTGTGTACTGATTCCTGATGCTCACAGCCGTAATAAGCCCTACGACAACTCGATGTTCACAATCGTAATAAGCCCTACCACAAATTGATGCTCACAGCCGTAATAAGCTCTGCGACAAATTGATGCTCATAATCGTAAATAAGCTCTGTGACAACTTGATGCTCTGATTCAATATAGTCTACAAGTAGAATTATGCATTGTCCAAGAATGACGTCCTGGACATATTCTGCGTAAACAATAATTATGATTAGTACCTCAATGACTTCCAGGATAACATAAATAATAACGATGATTAGTCGTAGAGTGACATCCTAGATATCGTAAACAATAATGATGATTAGTCGTTGGATGACTTCCTGGACATCATAAGCAATTATAATGATTAGTCCTTGGATGATTTCATGGAAAGCATAAATAATAAAGATGATTAGTACCTCGATGACTTTCTGGACAATATAAACAAATAATGATGATTAGTCATATAATGACTTATTGGGCAGCGTAAACAATAACGATGACTTCCTTGACATCTTAACATTAACAATGATTAGTCATAGATTGAATTCATTGACATCGTAATAATAACAATGATTAGTCATATATCGACTTCCTTGACATCGTAATAATAACAATGATTAGTCATAGAGTTACTTCCTTGACATCGTAATAATAACAATGATTAGTCATAGAGTGACTTCTTTAACATCGTAGCAATAACGATGACTTCCTTCACATCGTAACATTAACAATGATTAGTCATAGATTGACTTCCTTAACATCGTAACATTAACGATGATTAGTCATATAATGACTTAATGGACAGAGTAAACAATAAAGATACTTAGTCAAAGGAAAAGCAACAACGCCTAACTGTGTGCATACTGTATAGTATATGTAAATTAAATTTACCATCTCCAGGCATGATAGCGCAAATGGGTCTGGATTCCGCACCAAAAAATAATGTAAAACTGTAAAACGTAATTGTTTTACCCGGAGCAAATTCAATTTTGGAAGCTAAACATATTTAGTCTTGATGCCAGTATGCACTCATTTAAAGGCTGTAATTGAAGCCTTTCGTCATATTAAACGAAGCATTCATTTGTTGATTCGAACGGCGGCATTTTAATCATCTGGCTACTAAGTTTACACTAGCTAGATTTACAGCCAGATTTTGACATTGATAACAGATAAGATCCATTAAACTAGCTTCTTTTCTCAACCTGCTTCTATCATTCATGATTGTGGCATCTTTTGTAATTAGAGAGATCTTCATATGTATGTATGCATGTATGTATGTATGTATGTATGTATGTATGTATGTATGTATGTATGTATGTATGTATGTATGTATGTATGTATGTATGTATGTATGTATGTATGTATGCATGCATGCATGCATGCATGCATGCACGCACGCACGCACGCACGCACGCACGCACGCACGAATGTATGTATGTATGTATGTATGTATGTATGTATGTATGTATGTATGTATGTATGTATGTATGTATGTATGTATGTATGTATGTATGTATGTATGTATGTATGTATGTATGTATGTATGTATGTATGTAAAATACTTTAGTCCATACTCATGAAGAAATCAATAATTCAGGGCAATTAAAGTAGATACGTATTATGCGGTTCAGATTATTGGTTGGTGTCCTTTCAACAAAAGGCGTGTCCAGAAAGTCAGCTGATCATTCGGCGATGGTTTCATTCTTACTGAGATTGCTGCGAGATATAAAATAGGATTCTTAAATAATTATCCAATTTGGATATCGCTAAAAAAATTGGGTATTTCACAAACTAAGTAAATGTTCCTTTTGGAGATCGCAAAACCTTTGGTATGACACAAATTGACAATTTTCCCTTTTGGATATCACAAAAGATGAGGAATGTTACACATTTAATAATTTTCATTGCAGGATATAGAAAAGCTGAGCTATGTCACACATTGAATAATTTTCCCTTTAGGATAACGCAAAAACTGGAATATGTCACACATTGAATAATTTTCCCTTTAGGATATCGCAAAAACTGGAATATGTCACACATTGAATCCAAACTGAGATAAGACTAGTAAACTTTTCGGACAAAAATGTCGGAAATAGTAGCAGCAACTCTACTACGTGAATTTTTAGTTTTTCTTCTTTCTTTTTTCTTGTAATAATTTCCCCGAGACCAGAATTCTTATCAAAGAAGATGCCAATGAAAAGATCATATTCCTGCTTTGTTTAAGTTACTTTCTAAAATTGTGCCCATAGAGAGAAGACAATGCGGAAGCCTTCTATACCACTACTTAGGTCATTTAACCGTGTTTCAGTGGACACAAAATGCAGTCCATTAACAAAGGTGAACCTAACGCGAGAGAAATCTACTTACAATGATTTGTTAAACGGGTGTGTATGTAATACCTTCTAAAATTAATATTATTATTATTGTATCGTCTTATAATATGCAATATAAATGAGCAAAATCAGCAAGTTTTGTAAAACTGAAAATATAATTTACTTCCCTAAAATATAAAGTGAAAAATTAAAACTAATTTACAGTGTGTTAAACAAATAGTCCTAACTGTTACATCAAGTCCAAAAGTATAGAGTAACCCAAATGAGGTCCAGTGGTATTCTTAATAATGTTCACAAACGTACGGGTGCATCATGAAAGTATAGTCCCAAAATGTCTTTAAATGAATTCAATATAATTCCGTCAAAGCTGTAATTTCGTTTAGTTTGAATATTGTTGCGACAAGGGAATTAAACTATGCAACTATGTAACAGGACAATATAAAACCCAAAAGACATGCGAGTTTCTAAAATTTAAATTTGATTCCCTAAAACATAAAATGAATTTAAGTGAAAGAAATAACAATAACTTACTCGTTTATGAATTCTGAGAATATCATCCTAAATTGTACTATCAATTTCACATCAATCTGAAAAGTATTCAAAGGTATTCTAATGAAGGTTTTAATATGTTTTTGTGCTAACGTGCTAGCATCACTTAAGAATGACAGTTCTAAATCACAAACTATTTAAATCAAAGTAATCCCGTGAAGTAAAGGTCAAGGTAATCCCGTGAAGTAAAGGTCAAGGTAATCCCGTGAAGTAAAGGTCAAGGTAATCCCGTGAAGCAAAGGTCAAGGTAATCCCGTGAAGTAAAGGTTAAGGTAATACTGTGAAGTAAAGGTCAAGTTAAACACGTGAAGTAAAGGTCAAGGTAATCCCGTGAAGTAAAGGTCAAGGTAATCCTGTGAAGCAAAGGTCAAGTTAATCCTGTGAAGTAAAGGTCAAGGTAATCCCGTGAAGTAAAGGTCAAGGTAATCCTGTGAAGTAAAGGTCAAGTTAATCCCGTGAAGTAAAGGTCAAGTAACTCCCGTGAAAGCAGAATATTATTAAAGTCCTTGAAGGTTTCACATAGTCCGACTGAATTATTAAAATGTTCAAGTCCTTGAACAATTTCGCGTAATCCTCAATGTATTGTCTATTTTATATCAAATATTTTTCAATTTGTACATCCAACGAACATATCATAAATAAATCACGATTGATTTCTTCTCCCTATTCCTACAAAGTTGCATATGAACTAACGAATCCTAGTATAGTGCTGTTGTTGATGTAGTTGTTGGTTGTTTGCATCCGTCCGTCTTCGAGAGACGATGGTGTAGCTCCCTGTTTTGGTGCCTTATCTGCACCGTCGCGAGTGGCTGAAGAGTCCGACCCTTGCGTGACAATCTTTGTTGCACTTGCTGCAGGTGTAGATGGATTCTTGTTGGAGCTGATGTTGGTTCGCCTTCCTCTTGGCTCTCTTTGTAACGAGATTTGCTATTATCCCTTCCTAGGCTTTCTGAATGCCTTGTCTCACAGCAAGTCGCCACTTGTAACGGTTGTTAGCACAGCTCTCCCAGTTGTTGACGCTGATGTTGACCTTTTTCATGTCCTTTTTGCAGACGTCTTTGTATCGCAGACGTGGCCGTCCAGTCGTTCGTTTCCCTTCTGTTAGCTCGCCGTATAACAGGTCCTTGGGAATGCGACTTGTATCCATTCTCCTGACGTGGCCGAGCAATCGAAGGCGCCTCTTGCTGAGGATGGTGAACATGCTATTCATGCTGGCCAGTTCCAGAACCTCCGTGTTGGGTACTTTATCCTGCTACTGGATGCGCAGAATACACCGCAGGCATCTCAGATGGAAGCTATTGAGTTTCCTTTCGTGGCTCGTGTAGGTGGTCCATGCCTCGCTAATGTAGAGGAGTGTGCTGAGCACACATGCCTGGTAGACACGCAGTTTGGTCTTCTCAGTGAGGTTGAGATTGTTCCTGACCATCTGGTTCAGTTTAGCCATAACTGCTGCTGCCTTAGCAATCCTGCCGTTCACCTTAGCATCAATGGAGAGCGAGCTGGAGATGGTGGACCCATGGCATGTAAAGTTCTCAAAAACTTCAAGGTTGTACCCATCAATGGTTAATGGTTGGAGTGGAGTCTACATCCTGCCCCATGACATTCGTCTTCTTCAAACTGATGGTCAGTCCGAACTCTTTACAGGCGTGGGAGGGGCGACATACCAGCTGCTGAAGTCCTTCAACTTATGTGATGTCAGAGCTGCATCTTCAGCGAAGAGCAATTCACGGATGAGAATCTCTGTGACTTTGGTCTTTGCACGGATACGTTTGATGTTGAACAGTTTGCCATTTGCTCTGGTGTGAATGTACACTCCCTCGCTGAAATCCTTGATGGCGTATTGGATGAGCACGGAGAAGAAGTTGGAAAAAAGGGTTGATGCAAGGACACAACCTTGCTTGACTTCACTGCTGACTGGGAAGGCCTCTGATGTAGCGCCGTTGAAGCACACTGTGCTATGAGTGTTCTGGTGAAACAATGTGATGGCAGCGAGCAATCGAGGGGGGCAGCCGACCTTTCCAGGGGTTTGAAGAGTTTGCTCCGGCTGACCAGGTCAAACGCCTTTGTCAAGTCTCTGAAGGCAATGTAGAGGGGCATTTGCTGCTTATGACACTTCTCCTGTATTTGACATAGGGAGAAGATCATATGTACAGTTGACCGGCCAGCTCAAAAGCCACACCGGGATTCTGTGTAGATACGGGAGGCTAGGGTCTGCAAGCGTAGCAGTGCGACACGTGCGAAAGCCTTTCCGACGATACTGAGGAGGGAGATGCCCCGGTAGTTGTTACAGTCGCTGCGGTGTCCTTTGTTTTTGTACAAAGTGATGATGTTGGCATCCTGCATGACTTGGGGATGTGTCCTTGTTCCCAACAGAGGCAGAGGAGTTCGTGCAAGGGCTGGAGTAGTGTCAGTTTCCCGTTCTTGAGATGCTGTAATTTCTGATATAGTGTCTATGTGCGCAATAAATCAACAGTATCTGATTCATTGAAAATATTCTCGAAAATGACATTCTTAAATTGTGTAATCTAAGTCATGTTCTGACCATATCTAATTTTTGAGCCAAATGAGCAATTAGGGCGTGCATGAGGTCTCTGTGGGATAAGTACAGTCCAAATAGTTGTAGACGTGATCTAGATATTCCACCTTAATTTACCAATGAAATTCTACACGTCTTCTACATACCACTGATTTAAAAATATTAGAATCAAAACTTTATAAACCTTATAGATTAAAAATATGACCGGTGTTTCCTGCTAAAAAAAATACACTTGAATGTCAATGAAACATTTCTTATATACCTAACTTAGACACAATTTCAGAGCACCTTAATTGATAATCTCAGCCATAAACATAATCGAGTAGGTTATATTAGCTAATCAGGAAATTTTGTCTGCCTGGCCTTTCAAGAGATCATGTTCTGATATTAGAACACGTGTTCTTTACCTGGATTAACAGTACAATTCAACCTTGTAACTTTATGAGTGATTGTACGCACTATACAAGAATGACTCATCTTTAAAGTGCAAACTTACGATCAAAAAGAAAATTAGTATTTACAACAGTATTAAATTAACGACCTTTAAAACAATGATGATAAAACTAATATACATAATCTAGATATACGAAACAGAAAATATTTGCAACTCACGGATGAACCCATTATTTTGCCTCTAAATACCGCATTGTCCAGTACAACAATGGTCCCTTTAATATAACATCATATGATTAAATCATCACGGCTGGGTGCTTATCGATGTGTAACTTTACCTAAGGACTTTATGCAAACTTTGTGAGTGATTAGGTAAAGGTTACACATCGATAAATACCCAACCATGATCATTTAATCCTTATAATCTAATTTACTTCGTTCCTGACATCAGATCTGCAGAATTAATCAACAAAACATTACTATTATGTATATCGAAGTTTTCATTCATTAACCTCTTAACTGCGATATAATACATAACCCTATCTTCGCTAGCGAAGATTTGTCGATTCTTAATACTGAGTTCCGGGTGGAATCTCATGACAGTGATATTATATTATGATCATTAGTATAACGTACAATGCAGTTGATTCAGCTAAACCAGGATTATTTTGTTATTCTTCGAAAATTACGCTTGTGTATGGCATGTGTTGTTATAGCAACATTGTTGTTAATTTCTACGCATTTCGATCTTTCACAAGGAAGCTCGTGTCCATTGACATATGATCCTCACCATCAATAAACGCTGCTGTAACATGATATGGAGGTGAAATACAATATTTTCCGAAGATTGGTTTCTAAAGCCTGTTATATACCTTCTTCGGCAAAAGGGGTGAGTGTTGCAGTACATGAAGGTCTGTGCAATTATAGTTTTATCACGAAAATGTAAATTCGTGTACCTCTCACATATTTAAAGGTATGAGTGGATTGTGTGTATCTCACACATATTGAAAGGTGTGAGTGGATTACATGTACCTCTTACACATATTGAAAGGTATAAATGGATTATGTGTACTTCTTACACATATTGAAAGGTATAAATGGATTATGTGTACTTCTTACACATATTGAAAGGTATGAGTGGATTTATTGTACACGGATTGAAAAGGAATATGTGGTTATGATTATTAGATTGTTGTTAACTGTTATATATTTAACATGCGTCAAGTATTTCCTAAGGATTCTTGCAAAACTTTCTTTTCAGTAACATCTTCACGATCGTCTAAGAACGAATACATAATATCACGTTCAAAATAATTTATATGTATATCTATATTGTGCTATTGACTTTGGATACTATTTGTGTTTAAAGGCCTTAGTGACTAATCACATAGTTTCCGGAGGTGGGGTAAACAACATGTTACATAAATAATACATGTCTATATTTTAACATCATTATTGCTTGTAGATAAACGCGATTATAGGTGTTGATTTTAATGTCAAGCTTTACTTAGAAATTAAGAATGTTCTAGAATCATGTTGATTACGAGTTTGATGGGAAAATTACCATCATCCTGGTTCTGTTATTGTGTCTTAGATTTTTATATAAACATTGTTTACTTCAAAATTATTAATTCCTACCTAAGTAGAATCAATCATGTTGTTGTGTTCAAGCTTTATAGAGGATTTATTTATTTGAATTATTCACTGGAATTACAAAGTTCTCATCAACACTTCTTGAATTATATCATTATTTATGGGATTACCGTGAACTGATTCAAGCATATTCTGTATTATATCATTGTAACACATCACAATTGTAAACACGTTGGTACACTCCAGGTTATGGGTAAATCAACAAATTCAAAATTTAAATGATCTTTTAAAACAATGGCATGGGAATGGTCATTCAAAGAATGGAAATATCAGAAACATAAATAATTCATTTATAAGGATCAATATGTCATGGTTATTTGTTTTTCAATTTGAGAAAATTATGCTATAAATAAATATTGGATTACAAGGCACCTTCCCGAATAATCTGCATATTCATAAATTACTTTTAACAATTTTTCATGCAATGCGATGAAACAGTTGGATCATTTAAGTCTACAAAATTCAAACTTTGATAAATGTTGAAGAATTTTCATCTGACACAGAAAGGTGTGCATGCGATGTTTGTGCAGTTTGCCATCGATAATGGTCCACAACAAAGATCTAAGTAAACAGCTCTTTGTTCCAGTAAACACTTGTTCCTTTTGGATGGAAATCATATTTTGATGTCATTATTACTTTTGCTTCCCTGCTACTTTTCTTGGTAATAAAAACATGGTGGCTATGTTGACACTCAAAAGCCTGCCGTGTTAAATGTGAAATGGCACACTAAATATGCTCACTCTGCACAAATGACAGACTAAAGATGGTCAATGTATACAAATGACAAACTAAAGATGGTCAATGTATACAAATGACAAACTAAAGATGGTCAATGTATACAAATGACAGACTAAAGATGGTCAATGTATACAAATGACAGCCTAAAGATGGTCAATGTATACAAATGACACAAATGATGGTCTATGTACACATATTATACACTGATAATGGTCAATATTACCTGATAATTGCCTAGCTATATAATTTCATTTCAATTTGCAAACGTCATACTCAGATGTCAGTAGTATTTGATAATTACCATCTATATAGTTTTATTGAAATCAGAAACAAGTGCCAGCAACAAGAAGAACCAATGCGACTTTATTCATTGTATGATTTTTGTTAATGAATAAAGCATTTGGATACATTTTTTACTGAATTCTTATAATCACTGATCGATATTTAAACTGCTGATGTCGATTGGCAGATGAAAAAGTCCCGCGTCCGACCCTGAGTCACTTATTCTTTTCACGCTTAACCTTGGTCTTCATACCTTCATGTTTTAATATTGATATTTTCAAGAAATGTATGATTTGACAAGATTTCCGACTACGGATATTCCAGCAGCGTGTTAGTCAGACTATTGATTAGCTTTTATGACTAATAGAAATGTTTGCACTATCTGTTGCTTGAGCTGCGATTAATTTCTTCTCTTGCCAGTCGATTTAATGAAAACATCGTACAGGATATTTTATGTGTGTATACACATTCATTGATTATTACCATTCTTAGGGATTGCAATCGTTGACTTTGTTTGCCCTTGTGTTCTCTGAGTCAAGTGCCAGCGATAAAACTGCTGACTCATTCCAACTTGACGAGTTTCACAAAGAGACAACAAGTACATGAACTTAAAGGTTCATATTGTATTATGAAATATTACCAACACCACACATTATTAAGGTGAAGTAAGAATCCTCCTTGTTGTATGAGATATTACCAACACCACACATTATTAAGGTGAAGTAAGAATCCACCTTGTTGTGTGAGATATTACCAACACCACACATTATTAAGGTGAAGTAAGAATCCACCTTGTTGTATGAAATATTACCAACACCACATCTTATTCCGGTGAAGTAAGAATCCACCTTGTTGTATGAAATATTACCAACACCACATATTATTAAGGTGAAGTAAGAATACACCTTGTTGTATGAGATATTACCAACACAACACATTATCAAGGTGAAGTAAGAGTCCACCTTGTATGAAATATTACCAACACCACACATTATTAAGGTGAAGTAAGAATCCACGTTGTTGTATGAAATATTACCAACACCACACGTTATTAAGGTGAAGTAAGAATCCACCTTGTTGTATGAGATATTACCAACACCACACATTATTAAGGTGAAGTAAGAATCCACCTTGTATGAGATATTACCAACACCACACATTATTAAGGTGAAGTAAGAATCCACCTTGTTGTATGAGATATTACCAACACCACACATTATTAAGTTGAAGTAAGAATCCACCTTGTTTTATGAGATATTACCAACACCACACATTATTAAGGTGAAGTAAGAATCCATCTTGTTGTATGAGATATTACCAACACCACACATTATTATCAAGAACCAAGGTAATGCTCTTGATGTACGTCGTGATGCATAATAACTGGTTCTCAGTTAACGTTCATTTCTCATCAAACATCTTAATTAGGTTCTCATTTGATATGTAACTTTCTACCATCATGCATCCTAATCGATTACACATTGAACTTGTGTCGCAATGAAGCTGACCTCAGCATGAAAAGTAGTAACAATGTATAATTTATGTGAAATATTACCTTCAAAGGTTGAAGCCAAAATTATCTTTGCCACACGTGAAGAAGTTTTCAATTTATCAAAAGGGCATTTCCAGACAAAACCATATCAATATTTCAGGAAATAATGATGGAGGTTGCTCCTTAATTATTTTTCAATTTATGGTGGAGGTTGCTCCTTAATTATTTTTCAATTTATGCAAAAAAACACTGTTCAGCTTGAATCGTTTTTAAAATTTGTTTTCAATAACATTTGCCCAGGAAATTAACGGTTACTTGCTTTGTGATTTATTTTAGAAAACCTAATATTATTGGCATTGTTTTGGCTTTTTATGGGAAAGGGGCCATTTCGTAAATAATATTTATATTCATTCAATTCTTTTCATTGTTGGTCATAACTCCAACCAGTTATAATTTCATGCCAAAAAATTCTCGCCAATTAGGGTGAAAGCATTATGAAGAATTAAGAAAAATGTTCACTGTAAGAAGAAGCTGTCATCCTGTGGGCATGATAAATGTATACGTCTATTCACATCGATTAAATGTCTACTTCCGTGGCATGGATGGAGATATCGATTCGATTTGTCTGCTACCGTGGCAATATTGTAAGAAGGACGTGCAATAAATGGATGTCGGTATCGATTAGATTTTTCTACTACCATAGTAGGAGAAGAGTGCAATAAATGGATGTAAACATCGCACAGAAGTCCCGGAAAAGTGAAACCAGTCCATATAATTCAATAACATGAAAAGACACATTACTGCATCTTAACGTTAAGTTTTCTTAGTATTTATTTGATGCAATAATAAAAAATAAAATGGAAAATGCCATATGTGACACATACCCGTGATTTCATATCTGTTACGGATAAACGAAAATTCAAAATTGTATCATGCCCGAAAATTTATTTATTTTTATTTAATTTTTAATCGATCCGCTTTCTAAATAACATGCAGATTTCTCCATTGCATCTGGCTAGGTCTGCAGGCTAAAATTTATTCAACATGTGAATCAATTTCATCCAGAAAGTTATTTATCAGACGTCACTTAATGTGGGAGGTGTAAAAAAAAAACTGAAAAAACTGTTTTTTATGGAAATAAGTTGTTTGCACTTTACAGTATTTATTTTTAAATTTCGCGCGCTTGTGTGTGTGCTTAGTTTTGAATACAAAACAGTATCGCAAAGTTATAATTCATACCTTGAAGGAAATACGCAGCTCCCTGTCTTATTAAAATAGTATTGCCTGTTCATCAAACCACATTTCATCTGTAGATGATGTGTGTTCTAACAATTGAGGAGGCATTTTCATGATTTTTCTAGTAGAATTGAACACAGGAATTTTGTATTATACCTGCTTTATATTTTCGTCGACTGAAGTTAAAGTAAAATTAAAAAAATCTGACATTTTTATCATAAGTCGATGTCAGAATGTTATGCGTATATGATGTGCATATATGGTGAAGTAGAGGTAATGAAAAAGAATGGTTGCTCTCTCACTGGATTCATCAGACGGATTTAACGGAAGCAAGAATCAACCATTTGCACACTACAGGCTGTCCACCATAACAAGCTAACCATTAATAAAAATGATGCTTTAAGATACTTATCGTCAGGCTGAAGCAAATATAAATGCATTTAGGAAAACAGCGTCTGGATTGCATTTTCTTGTCTTGAGAAACTTCATCTCAAACGCAGTCTAATAAATCTAGCCTTTTTGGATGCAAGGCAAAACTCCAATCTGTGATGATTCTTTCAAAATGCACTTGTTTTCTGGATATGTCAGCTTGCCAAATTGTCTGAAACAATTTTACTGTGTTTAATTCTACTCTTTCAAGCCTTACAAAATCTTAAATATTTTCTTGGTGAACTGAGTCGGAATGCTCCAAATATCTGAACGGTATAGACACAAGCACGACGATTCTCACCGCGTCACATATTGTAATGAATTTTAGTCAGGCTTCAAATATTTTGCACTAGAAACATAACAGACATATTCCTTTGTTCCTTTTTCCTCAACTGAAAGAGACATCTTCCTGTCATTATAACCATATGATGGCTAGTTCTTTCTAAAACAGTTAGTGTAATTTTTGAAGAGGACGACGAATATAATCGAAACATTGTTATCTCATCTGTGCCTCAAACTTTGGTAGCAAATCCAATAAGATTTCGAAATTTTATGAAAACTGTTACATACTCATGATCAGTTTCCATGCTATCCTTGTTACAGACTCAGACTGGTTCCACGTCTGGAATTTTGCTGCAGACTCAGAATCGGTTCCCAGGCTACCAGTGATACAAACGCAAATCGGTTCCACGTCAGACCTTGTTACAGACATGGAATCGGTTTCCAGGTTATCCGTGTTACAGACTATGATCGGTTCCATACCTGGCCATGTTGCAGACTCAGAATCGATTCCCATGACATTCTTGTTACAGTTTCGGATCGGGGCTACGTCAAGTCTTATTGCAGACTCAAAATCGGCTCACAGGACATTATTATTAAATAATTTCAATCATCGTACAAAAATACATATTTATATTCACTTCCTATCTAGAGCGAAAGTAGTGGAAAAAGGTTTTCATTGCCCATTATGCTGGTGATGATTGGAACCTGGTAGGTTAGTAATTAAAAGTGTCATATTTGACAAATGAAACATTGTATTGTAGATAATGGGAGAGGACAAAGGACTTTAAGTAATGTGTTGAAGTCTAATGTCAGAGCAAGCTTTTTAATATACCTCCCTGCATTTGTTAAATATTTTTTTTCAAGCAGGGTCATTGGGGTCATGATAAATACTATTTCCCTCAAATGTTTTCTCTTGCAAATTGTGGGTGATGGCAGGAAAACTTTTTTCCTCAAAATTACAGCTTTGTCTTTCACGTATAATAATATATAAAGAAGTTTCCAATGATTTCACCTTCTGTTTCTCGTGTAAGTTATTGTCTCACCAACACATATCTCAATTATTTTTCACCAACACAACTAAAGTTTTTATCACTAACTCATAAATATGATTATTTAACAAAGATACTTAAATGTTTTTTTCACTAACACTCCTACATTATGGTTTAACCAACTCATCTACATGTAGAATTAATTGAAGATAAAAATAGTTCCACAAGTTAAAACCATTTGGCATAACAAACAGGATTGCAATACTTTTCATCCATCACGCTGTCAGACCACTTTCCTTATTGAGAGCGTAATTACAGAATAATGAAAACACTGAGCTATATATGTGGCTTTTCCTATTATAATTGACAGGATACTCTCTCTCTCTCTCTCTCTCTCTCTCTCTCTCTCTCTCTCTCTCTCTCTCTCTCTCTCTCTCTCTCTCTCTCTCTCTCTCTCTCTCTCTCTCTCTCTCTCTCGCTCTCGCTCTCTCTCTCTCTCCAGTCAATTGACGTCGTATTGGCAACGAGAACGACTAAGTCCCGTATTGCAAGCAATGACGGATGGAGCAACGCGGGGTCCGATTTGGATCATTGGCGTTGCCCACTGAATATACCCGCAGGGCTCCCCGTGAGTGCAGCATCTGGAAATAAATTTTTCAACAATTTTTTTTATCGTATTGAGCTTTTTTCATCGCATTAAAATTACATTCTCTCTATAGATATTGGCTTTCAGAGCATGTTTAGTTCTTTTATACCTGAAGAGACTAAAATCAAATTCAGTATAGTTATACAATTATTCAAAATAGTTCAAGAATATTTGTTCTGCTTCGTGAAACTATATATACAGAAAACACTTCATAATCTGATTGTCGAAGCCAACGTGCTGACGTAAATTACCTTTCCTGCAATCCTGTGACAAAACAGTTCTTAAGCAACGCTATCTCTAAATTACCCAGCATTCTTTTGTTGTCCTAATCGAAAGCGTGTAGGTCATACGACATTTCTTCACTTAGACATCACGGAGACTTGACATGCACTTCTAGGATAAAATGAAAATCTGATCGCAGGAAAGTTGTAATCCTTATAGATAGGCAGGTTGTCATCTATTCCTCCTAATTCAGTCTTTCCAGTGACCTAGTGGATATATTTGCTGGGTGCGGTTGGATTTATAAACCTGGCCACATAATCACGAATACGGCCTTTCATGATATTTAGATACTAGTAATCGATGATTGATAATAAATGACACGGGAGCGATTTATAAAAAACAAAATTGAGAATACAACTGATAGCTCCAATATTTACTCTAGATCTGCCGACATTACTTTACGTAGGAAAATATTTCCTAATTTTATATATAAAACACAATTTTACGGAGATTTCGTTCTAAATAATTCCAGGTAAATAATGAAGATAGAGGTAAACAATAATATTTTGTCAGAGCGCACAGTTGCTGTGTTATTTGTATGTTTGTATACATTGTAAGGAACCTTTAGTTTCAATATCAGTTTGTCTCTAATAATATCTCTAATAATGTCTCTAATAATGTCTCTAATAATGCTTCAACTCCCACGCCAGTCAATAATTGGTCATAAGTAAACTGGTAATATGGTAACCATTCAATGGAAAAGATACAATATGTATTCAATGCAAGTTCGTATCATTTATCAGATCCATAGAATTTCAGCATAGCTAAACCATTGGGTATGGAGAAATCAGCCTTTAACTTAAACATTCATGCAACACAGGAAGTTCACTGTTTTTCGCAGTGGGCAAGACATTTGTTGTCGTGTGACCGGAACTATTATTAATACACGGGCAATCAGTGTAGAGTCGCATGAACAAGACATGGCGCGCATTTTCATTTATCTCCGGTATAAATATGAATGGGATAGAAAAGTAAAGTACATCTTTTGTATGTACGTTCTATTTTTAACTTCTAAATATAACATTTCTTTAAGATTATAATTAAGTAATATGAAAATATAACTGACATGAACCTGAAATGACAGCCGCGTTTCTACTGTCTTTTACAAGTATGAAGGAAGATAATTATATGGAGGGAAAAGTGTTATGTACGAATTGAAATATGACACGATATACCATCAAAAATATATACGAAGTAACATAATTACCTCGAATTTATTACACTTGTGTGCCGTTCTTTTTTTACTATAGGTGTTTTCCCAAGCTCTGTTTACAAATGACGACCTATGTTAATATTTAAACTGCCATTACTCGTGGAATTTCATACAAGAATGTTCAATTGAATTTCCAAGTAAAGTGAACAAACGCCATACAAAGTCATATTTAATCAAATTCTCCACAATGACACTTATAGCTGCAAAAATGATTCAGTACATGACCTATGCGAGTTGTACTATACGTATGCCGGTGTTAAAGTACCGGAACAGAATTCACATCATCTTCGATTACCTGAGTAGAAACAATATGGCGCTGTCCTGTGAAAATTAAATTTGGAACTCTTCTTATGTTAGTACTACTAACTCTACACAATAGCTTGATAGTGGCATTTCTACTTTTACATTTCTTCATCAAGCATGAAGCATAAACATTGGCTTTTACGTTTTGAAGCTGGTCAACCTTATGGTCTTTTCATTTTTTGCTAAAATATCTGGTGCATGTCTAATTTCTCTTTGCGTATAAAATAAAAGAGAAATCGTTCATTTATGGTGATAAGACATAACGCGAGAGCAGCATATTCGCCTAAATAATGTATGTCAATTCTATCATTCAATAAAACCGTTTCTCAACAACGCATTACAGGTAGAGACTACGCAATCTTCTCGTTTGTTTAAGAAGGCTGACTCCACATTTTATGTTTGCCAAATTTGTGCTGCAGACGTTTACGGACCTAATACAAACCAGATGATTAATCCGTACTTTCCATTTTCTTCATTATGTTAACTTTCTTTACAGATGCCGTCTTTGTCGTTGGGTTATTTTGCTTCCATATGAGAGTCTTTCTAGATACATCACATTATATGATCTACTATAAGAAAATAGTTACACGGGGACAACGGAAGAGAGGCTGTTGTGTGAAACTCCATTTACCCAACGGAAATAATACTTTTTTATAGTCTTGAATTATTGGCTTTGAGGCTTTTAGTTTCTTCCAAAGTCTTGAGTTGCATTTAGTATTTTCACAGACATGTATAATGGGGGTCTCTGAACTCTGAATATATATATATATATATATATATATATATATATATATGTGTGTGTGTGTGTGTGTGTGTGTGTGTGTGTGTGTGTGTATGGGATAGCCCTTGGCTTCAATAAGCTTTGATATGCTATATTTTTAGTCCCTATAGAGCACTAGTCATAGTCATAAATATTCCATTTGCGAAAAGATATAAATAGTCTCCTAAATAGCTGTTTCAAGTATCAAAATAGTACTTTCAATTTGCGTCTCTCGCGTTTGTTGTTGACATTATGAATATCACATTAATTCCTTTGCATCTTTGAACGTTTTGAAATCGTCCACACTGTTATCTTTGTCATCTATACTTACAATTTTATGAAACAGCTGCTTTAGTTCATTCACAAATGTATTCAGACGAAACCTAAAGCGTCAACTACACGAATGTGCATGGTTTGTTTACATCGTAGTTCTTAATACAAAATATTGCATTTAGACTAAAACGTCCGTAAAATATGAAGGTGATCAGTATCGTCAAATATTGCACAACTCTGACAATGCAAAGTTATTGGAGACATAAATGAGCATGCAATAAGTTTATTATCAAAGGTTAAACAGAACATTCATATGGGTCCATAAGGGTATAATCATTCCAATAGAGAGTCAAATTCTCATTGTCGCACGCATAAATTGACAAAGGGATGCAACCCAATGAAGACATTGTCAATGTGAACATTATCATCCAAAGACAAGGCCGTAACAGCGTGAACATCATTAGAGTACTCTTCCCAAGGCAAGGCCGTGTCAGCAGAAACATCATGAAGGGACACATCCCAGTGAAGACATTATCATCTTGAAGATCACATCCAAGGGACGCATCCCAAGGCAAGACCTTATCAGTGGAAACATCATCAATAAACTCATCCCAAGGCAAAACCTTAACAGCTTGAACATCGTCAAACAACGCATCCCAAGGCAAGACCTTAACATCGTCAAACAACGCATTTCAAGGCAAGACCTTGATGGCTTCTTCATCGTCAATGAACGCATCCCAAGACAAGATCTTAGCTTTAACATCATCAAGGAACGCATCCCAATAAAGCATCCCAATAAAGACATTATCAGTCTGAACATTATCAAGGAACGCATACCAAAGCAAAACCGTAGCAGCGGGAACATCATAAAGTTACGCATACCAAGGCATGATCTTTTCAACGGGATCATCACTAAAGATCGCACTTCATGGCAAGACCGTATCAGCCAAATATTAACGAACGAAGGACTGTAACAGCGGTAACATCATGAAGGAAATCATCCAAAGGCAATTCCTGTATGACCTCCAATATCCTGATACAAGTTTGCGATCTTTGTAGCGATGACAACACGCATAGGATACGCTTTTAATCAGATGTTCCTGAAAAAGAAAACATTATTCCTTTTATTGTTTTTCTTTTCGGTACACTCCTTCTATCAAAAATCTACAAAGCATATCCATTATATATAAAATCTGGTGTGATGACATTGCAGCAGTTTGTGAAAGTATGTGACGATGATGATGATATGATGATAATGATGAGGAGGAGAACGACGACGATGATGATGATGATGATGATGATGATGATGATTATGATGATGATCACCATCATCATTATCATTATTATCGTTATTATCGTTGTTGTTGTCGTCGTTGTTGTTGTTATCGTTGTTTTCGTCGTCGTTGTCGTCTGTCATCGCCTTCATCCACATTAGTAGTAGTAGTGGTAGCATTTTTTTCTGAAATTTTGTGCAATAGGATAGCTGGTGACTGAACAAGACTCTTCCTTACATGCATGCTCTTTCAGAATATATTGCCGCATTGATTTTTTAACACAATGGTTACCTGAACTTTAGGGTGCAAGGGACAGATTTTTTTATACAAATATAATGCCGCATTCACCGGCCTAGTATTAAAAAAAAACAGTGTTACGTAAATGTAATTTAATTGCTTGTGTGTTAGTTTCAAATTTCTTTGTTTTATTTTTGTTTTATTGCATCTTGTTGTAGTGATAATGTTTTTACTGGATTTGACATTTTTTTCAGTAAATTCATTTCAGTTTATTTAGCCTGATTAGAACGCAAAAGTGTTACAAGCTTTTATTAAATTCATTTCCATTGTGGGAATCCCTTAGCTAAGGTTATCCTAGCTTCCGTGCTAATTGACTTGTAGTGTATGTAGTAAGTGACCCATCAAAATTGCGTTCTTAGTTGGGTTTAGTACTGAGATTTCAGTGTTTCTGAGTCAGTCGTAAATTTATACCGTTCGGGCTCAAAGTATTTGTTTTGTTTTATGCCATCTTAGTTGAATTCTGTATTCAAAATAATGTATTCACCATAGTAAATACAAGTGCTCTTCTGCATAAAGATTATTTGGAAAAGACATTCCATGGAAATTCTTTGGAATTTTAAAGCTGGAATATTATTCGTGACTCATAGAATTCAATAAGGAACTGTTTCGATATTACATTGAAGCTCAGTTTAACCGCAGTGATCTCCATTAAATATCTACATGACAAAATTAAACGAGAGTTAAATAACAGGCCAAACTATTGAATCTATCCTACCTCCACATCTATAGATTAGATTCTAATTCCACGTACTGAATCTATCCTAATGGCCCATGTAGAGGTTCTATTTTAATGCTCTATGTACTGAATCTATTATAATGGTCCATGTACTGAATCGATTCTAAATGTTCAACGCACTGAATCTTTCAAATGGCACATGTACTGAATCTATTTTAATTCTCCACGCACTGAATCTATTTTAATTCTCCACGCACTGAATATATTTTAATGCTCCATGTACTGAATCTATTCTAATGGCCCATGTACTAAATCTATTTCAATGCTCTATGTACTGAATTTATTCTAATGGTACATGTATTCTAAAAACCCGTGTACTGGATCTATATTAATGCTCCATGTACTGATTCTATTCTAATAACCCATGTACTGAATCTATTTTAATGCTGCATGTACTGAATTTATTCTAATGACCCATGTACTGAATCTCTTCTAATGGCACATGTACTGAATTTATTCTAATGACCCATGTACTGAATTTATTCTAATGGCACATGTACTGAATTTATTCTAATGGCCCATGTACTGAATTTATTCTAATGACCCATGTACTGAATATACTCTAATGGCACATGTACTGAATTTATTCTAATGGCACATGTACTGAATTTATTCTAATGACCCATGTACTGAATTTATTCTAATGACCCATGTACTGAATCTATTCTAATGACCCATGTACTGAATATACTCTAATGGCCCATGTACTGAATTTATTCTAATGGCACATGTACTGAATTTATTCTAATGACCCATGTACTGAATATACTCTAATGGCCCATGTACTAAATTTATTCTAATGACCCATGTACTGAATTTATTCTAATGGCACATGTACTGAATTTATTCTAATGACCCATGTACTGAATTTATTCTAATGACCCATGTACTGAATCTATTCTAATGACCCATGTACTGAATATACTCTAATGGCCCATGTACTGAATTTATTCTAATGGCACATGTACTGAATTTATTCTAATGACCCATGTACTGAATTTATTCTAATGACCCATGTACTGAATATACTCTAATGGCACATGTACTGAATTTATTCTAATGACCCATGTACTGAATATACTCTAATGGCCCATGTACTGAATATACTCTAATGGCCCATGTACTGAATATACTCTAATGGCCCATGTACTGAATATACTCTAATGACCCATGTACTGAATTTATTCTAATGACCCATGTACTGAATTTATTCTAATGGCCCATGTACTGAATATACTCTAATGACCCATGTACTGAATTTATTCTAATGACCCATGTACTGAATATACTCTAATGGCCCATGTACTGAATATACTCTAATGACCCATGTACTGAATTTATTCTAATGACCCATGTACTGAATTTATTCTAATGGCACATGTACTGAATTTATTCTAATGGCCCATGTACTGAATTTATTCTAATGACCCATGTACTGAATATACTCTAATGGCACATGTACTGAATTTATTCTAATGACCCATGTACTGAATATACTCTAATGGCCCATGTACTGAATATACTCTAGTGACCCATGTACTGAATATACTCTAATGGCCCATGTACTGAATATACTCTAATGACCCATGTACTGAATTTATTCTAATGACCCATGTACTGAATATACTCTAATGGCCCATGTACTGAATATACTCTAATGACCCATGTACTGAATTTATTCTAATGACCCATGTACTGAATATATTCTAATGGCACATGTACTGAATTTATTCTAATGGCCCATGTACTGAATCTATTCTAATGACCCATGTACTGAATATACTCTAATGGCACATGTACTGAATTTATTCTAATGGCACATGTACTGAATTTATTCTAATGGCCCATGTACTGAATTTATTCTAATGACCCATGTACTGAATATACTCTAATGGCCCATGTACTGAATATACTCTAATGACCCATGTACTGAATATACTCTAATGACCCATGTACTGAATTTATTCTAATGACCCATGTACTGAATATACTCTAATGGCCCAATTACTGAATTTATTCTAATGGCCCATGTACTGAATTTATTCTAATGGCCCATGTACTGAATTTATTCTAATGGCCCATGTACTGAATTTATTCTAATGGCCCATGTACTGAATATACTCTAATGGCCCATGTACTGAATATACTCTAATGGCACATGTACTGAATTTATTCTAATGACCCATGTACTGAATATACTCTAATGGCCCATGTACTGAATATACTCTAGTGACCCATGTACTGAATATACTCTAATGGCCCATGTACTGAATATACTCTAATGACCCATGTACTGAATTTATTCTAATGACCCATGTACTGAATATACTCTAATGGCCCATGTACTGAATATACTCTAATGACCCATGTACTGAATTTATTCTAATGACCCATGTACTGAATATATTCTAATGGCACATGTACTGAATTTATTCTAATGGCCCATGTACTGAATCTATTCTAATGACCCATGTACTGAATATACTCTAATGGCACATGTACTGAATTTATTCTAATGGCACATGTACTGAATTTATTCTAATGGCCCATGTACTGAATTTATTCTAATGACCCATGTACTGAATATACTCTAATGGCCCATGTACTGAATATACTCTAATGACCCATGTACTGAATATACTCTAATGACCCATGTACTGAATTTATTCTAATGACCCATGTACTGAATATACTCTAATGGCCCATGTACTGAATTTATTCTAATGGCCCATGTACTGAATTTATTCTAATGGCCCATGTACTGAATTTATTCTAATGGCCCATGTACTGAATTTATTCTAATGGCCCATGTACTGAATATACTCTAATGGCCCATGTACTGAATATACTCTAATGGCACATGTACTGAATTTATTCTAATGACCCATGTACTGAATATACTCTAATGGCCCATGTACTGAATATACTCTAGTGACCCATGTACTGAATATACTCTAATGGCCCATGTACTGAATATACTCTAATGACCCATGTACTGAATTTATTCTAATGACCCATGTACTGAATATACTCTAATGGCCCATGTACTGAATATACTCTAATGACCCATGTACTGAATTTATTCTAATGACCCATGTACTGAATATATTCTAATGGCACATGTACTGAATTTATTCTAATGGCCCATGTACTGAATCTATTCTAATGACCCATGTACTGAATATACTCTAATGGCACATGTACTGAATTTATTCTAATGGCACATGTACTGAATTTATTCTAATGGCCCATGTACTGAATTTATTCTAATGACCCATGTACTGAATATACTCTAATGGCACATGTACTGAATTTATTCTAATGACCCATGTACTGAATATACTCTAATGGCACATGTACTGAATTTATTCTAATGACCCATGTACTGAATATACTCTAATGGCCCATGTACTGAATATACTCTAATGACCCATGTACTGAATTTATTCTAATGACCCATGTACTGAATATATTCTAATGGCACATGTACTGAATTTATTCTAATGGCCCATGTACTGAATCTATTCTAATGACCCATGTACTGAATATACTCTAATGGCACATGTACTGAATATACTCTAATGGCCCATGTACTGAATATACTCTAGTGACCCATGTACTGAATATACTCTAATGGCCCATGTACTGAATATACTCTAATGGCACATGTACTGAATTTATTCTAATGACCCATGTACTGAATATACTCTAATGGCCCATGTACTGAATCTATTCTAATGAACTATGTAATGAATCAGTTTTAATGCCACCCCACCCCACTGAATTGATTCTAGTATCCCAACTACTTAATCGATTATAGAGCCCCACGCACTGAATTTATGCAATGCCCAATGTACTGAATCTATTCTAGTTCCAAACTATTAAATCTATTCTAGTGCCCCACGTACTGAATGGATTCTAGTGCCCCAACTACTGAATCAATTTTAATGCCCACGTATTGAATCTGTTCTCATGCCATAGTTACAGAGTCGGTTTTAATGCCCCAGATGCTGAAACTATTCTTATGCCCCACATCTAATGCCCACCTGTGGAGTTGATTCTGTTGCCCCACCTACTATGGCCAGCTTGTCTATATTTAAAAGCTGTTTAGCTTTTACATATTGGTAATGGGACTGTATAATGTACTAAAAACGTTATCCCAAGAACTGACATAGAAAGGTTGAAGGTTATCAAGGCCAGGCAGATATCCAAAGATTGGAGTGCGGTACGTGGGAGTCCTAAACAATAAGGTGTTTGTATTCAAGACCCTTCTTCAGTCTATAAATTTACAATAAAGTCACTTGATATGTTTACTTCTCCAATTAGCAACAGATCAATAGCAGATTTTGTGTTATTTGATTGATAATTCTCATCTGGGTGAAGTTACCTGTATTCAAGGGCTCTTTAGCTTGAACTTAATCAAGCCAACTGTTGACACATGGATTTGACATGTCAGCAAAATCCTTGATAAAGTCATCTCTTAAACCGCATAATCTGTATCGCGAGTGAAAATAAATTACCAAAAATTCTCGCGTTACCCTAATTGAATGTGCTAGGTTGAGATTGCAGTTCCCTGGTGGGACTCAGTGGAGCCAATGCGATATAAAATGCACACGGAACGTCTGGAAAGTGAAAAACCTTGATGGAAATGTATAGGTTTTGGATCTAGTTCATGCAATTATCTCCTGTCCAGTCATGATCTGAAAGGACATAATTGGCGGGCGTGGCTAATATTGTTATTTATATTTGAAAGGAGCTTTAGAAGCAGCTAATAAGCGTCTTTGTGCTAGTGACTACAAAACTAGTGATTCCTGACGGCGATACAGGAAATATCATCAATGACATCGGCTTCAATGATTCAACATTTGAAATGTTTGAGAGAAATATGAGTGTGCGTGGAAGGGAACAGCACTTCGGAGTCTTGTACATTTACGTATCAGTGAAACATGCTATGACATATTTTACGTGGCGTCTTATACAGAGAGCTCTATTATCTCTAAGACTTAATTACGCAGGACAAATATTAGTTCAAAGCTACTTGAAGCAGAAACGATGCTACTATAATGGTGTAAAATAAAAATGGTGAATATTCAAAACAATGTTCCAACTAAAAGTAACGAATGTCAGTAATGGTATTTGGTCCTTGACTAATTCAAATGGAACCTGAAACTCATACTGTTTCTCCAACAAATAATCCTAATGTTCGTTTGGTTTTTCAATTATAAACTATCATTCCTGCAGAACATATTTCACAGACTTAGAACTCTGATACTGTAATCACCATGACAACGAAAATAAGCATTTAACCACAATCGGAAAGTTGGCAAAGCAAGATAAGACAAAATGCTGACAAATCTTTTTCCACAATCCACTACTTAAAATTTTAACTAAAAAATGTCCTTTATCAATTTGACCGAGGTCAATATTAGATACAATGTTTTGGCTACTAGTTTAGGATAATATGTTTCTAGGCGCAGAGAGTAGAAAAATTGCTCAAATTGTAATCTGGCCAGTCATTTCTCATACAAAATGGATTCCCATTCTCAATAGGCCTTTTTAAATTTAATTTTCGATGACCATACTATTTACACATTTGAGTTGGGCAAATTCTTTCGCTATAGATTGATTACTAACGAAAAAAAAACTTGTTTTGAGCATTAAAAGAAACTAGTAGCATTTGCAGAAATAAAAGATAAAATGTCAGTCGTAAGATGAAAATTTGTCAAATGGCTTAGACAGGAACGGCCTTAGCAAACATCGCGCCCGATTAGAATCATTTTGGAGGATCCCCTTGGATTTACGCGCGGACACTCCTAAGAAAATAAACTTTTCAATACATTTTATATGATTTTGAACTTAAAATGTTTTCATCGCTTTAACATTGCTTTCTCTCTATAGATACATTTTTAAAAATTACTAACGCCACGAGGCCGCTTAGAGTGCAGGGTCTGATTGGGCCAATTCAGTCCAAGCGGCTAATGTTGGCCCTGGACTGAGCCATTTATTCAATACAACAAAAGCATATCTCCATTCAATGATATGTTATCTTCAGCACACGATGCTTTCGGTTTTTGTAATTGCTTATGTATCATCAGAACAGGTTAAAGTAAACATTTTGTTCATACCCCGTTAAGGAGATTCATTTTTTTCTTTTCACCATATCACAGTCAACTAATCAAAGTTTAAACGCACTGGCAGTAACGAAAATATAACAAACATAAAGGCAGAAAAAAAGTATCGTAAATGTAAAGGCAATAAAGAAAATATCTTAAGCGTAAAGGCAGTAAAGAAAAATATCTAAATGTAAAGGCAGTTAAGAAAATATCTTAAGCGTAATGGTATTAAGGAAAACATATAAAACGCAAAGACAGCTAAGAAAACAAAACATGCGTACATGTGTGGGTGGGAGTGGGTGTAATTTGGATTTTTAACATAGCCTATAACAATGTTTCAGTCATATCGCTATCAACAATGTAAAGGCAATACAGAAAAGAAGTACAGATTTAGGATATATTTGTAATAATGCATAATTCTACATGACAATTATCCTATTACTTTCAGACGCAATGCTTTTTTTAAAGATACCAATGTTGCCACCCCTTGATATCCCATAATATGCATGACGTGTATATTCATCAAACGCTTAAATTATCAAAATTATAACCACATTTTTTTAATTTGTTGTTGTTTGGGGGGATGGGTGTTTATTTTATATGATTTATCTTTCCTTCCTCCAAATCTTGTGACACTTAACATGTATTATAGTCCATAGCTTCGTTTTCAAACAAAATGTGGACCCAGAAGACACGCGCTCAACAAAGATGCCTCAAGATGCCATTGTGTTTTTCGTCTCAGTTTTTTACGGCAGTTATATACGTATTCGAGTAATATTCTCTCTGTTGGTGTAACAAATGAAAAAAAATTGCAAAAGAAAAATCAAAAGCCTACTCTATGATGTTCCCAGTCCGAATAAAGTTGCTCAGAGCAAGTTAATCTATCATGGCTGAGAGACTGAGATAAGATAATGATTCTGTTACAATCCAGCGGTTTTACAGGACAGAACAGTGCCAAACCCTGGCGCGATTTCGCTAGAAGTCATAAGTTTCCCCTAATTCCAGAGACTTCCATACAACTTCTGTGTACATTAAAAAGCCCAACTTGTCCATTCTATACATATTTTTTTCTAATCAATACAAAACCACATATCTCACAACTTTCTAATTTTCTATCAACCGCACATCTGCTCTTCATCAACTTTCCGTACAGTCAGCAATTCACCCCGAACAAATATATAACTCCCTCTAAAACATGGAACTATTTTTACTACGCCACCTTAGGCCAGTCAAACCATGGTTTCAAGCCACATTTCGAATGTAAAATTGCATCACATTTGCCATCATGGCAACATACACGGTACCTGCAGACTACGAAAGTCCCTTCTCCATTGTGTAATACCAATCTCCAATCATAAATACTGCACATGTAGTCACACAGTCAATGTACACAACTAGATTTTAACATGGACTATTGACAAAGATGGACAATCATGGGACTCTGACCTGAATTCACCAAAAATAAGTCATGGCATCACAGAAACTCACTAATACATCAATCTGTGACGTTTGCTAACTATTTCTGGCTAAGGAATATTTCCACAAGACCGAATTCCCATAATCAAACAAGTAATTACACAAATCAAATGATTCCATAAAACGGGTCGCTATAACCAAATGCTCATAATCCAAAACGAAACGTAGTACAATTCTTTATTTCAGACTCCATGGTACATACATCATTTCAGACTGCATGGTCCATACGGCCAAATCAAATAGAAATGTAATTATACGTAGAAATTCAACGTGCTTGACTTACAAATAAACAAAAATATATACAACTACTGAATGTGTATGTCATTGATGAGAACAAAACTACGTCAGACATCTAAAAGTAATTTGTTCATTGAATATCATTATTACTCATAGAATTCAAGGTTCTTATCAATGGATATCCATGTCATCATTCAAAACACGTACTTTCTCATTACTAATTCTGGACCAAATACAATACCCTGTATAAACATGGTCGATACAGTGTTCCATCGTTGCAGGCTTAATACCAATACTATTATTCTAACCAATAACTAATTGTCTTTTCATTTATTCCCTAAAATTAGGCCAAGGAGGAGCACAAAACATTGTACAGCAATAAGATTTATATGACCTAATTTTGATATTCAAAACAGTTTATAAATTTACATTAAAGCATGTTTGTTCGAATGCAATAGAATTTAATGTATCATAATCTTCATCACCTAATATTAAAATATGACCCAGATAAGTATAGCTAATGGCATGACCAGTTAGACAGGAAGAACGATACGACGATAAAACCATGCATACCGATTTTGGCATATTATGTGCTAAATGACTATGGATTGCGTAATCTTTGCATATCTTTAATATTTTCAATAAATCTACAATAAAAGGGTTATCAATGATATATCATCAACACAACTTAAAGTGTTAAGAAAAAAATGTAGTTGTTGTTGTTGTCCTTGGATTTAACGCCATTTTTCAGCACATTATAGACGAATATACGTGGCGGCCAGTATACTTGATGGGATGGAAGAATCTTCAACCCTTGGAAAGCTACTAGCAAGCTTTCTCAGGTACTCAAACATTTGGTGGTAAATGTAATATATATATATATATATATATATATGTGTGTGTGTGTGTGTGTGTGTGTGTGTGTGATGTTGATCCGGTTTAAGATTTAAATAATGTATCTATTCAGTAAATAACAAAGGGGATTATGTGTTACATACTGTAAATATCATCAAATGAGTGAAATCACTCGGTAAATGATGTCATAAAATCAGTGATAATAAACCAACATTTCAATCGAAATTACTCGAGTCTCAGTGTTCATATGCTTTATTATAGGTCATGCCATAAATGGCAAAGGAAAGTGCATGAGAGAATGTTTTAGTCTTTATTCATTTTTTTCAGCAAACATGATATAATTTGTGTATTTAAGAAAGATGACTCGCTGATCTGGCATAATCTATATGTATCTGATAAAGGTGAATTCAACCGATATGATATCATATGTGTATTTGGGACGATATGATATCATCTATGTATTTATGAAGATATAATATAATCTGTGTATTTGTGACGATGTGACAAATTGGCGGCGTGCAAAACACACCAACCTCTTTCACTACGGTTCGTTGCTTGGGAATGACCTCCGCGGTGTGATTTACCCAGTGTGGATAGATAGAAAGAAGAATGCAGATCACTAAACAAGTATATTGAAGAAATGAACACGACGAGCCCCCTTTCAATGAACAAATATAAAATTTAATCAGTTATCAACAGAATTTAAAATGAAAAGAAATCAATGACTTAGTTACAAAAGAAGAAAAAATGGTACTAACATGTACTCAAAAAAGATAATACAAATTTCTTTAAATGTAAAATTACTTTCAACGTTAAATTGCTATCCTCATTGCCAATGAAATGTGACCTTTGAGTGCAACGATGAGAGACTTCATCATCTAATTTATGCAGACATTGAGACTTCCGCTCGTCCCTGCTCTGTCAATCTTTGTCTAGCTTTTTCGTCTTGGACTCTTGTCCGTCGAACTCTGATTTAACAATCGTCTCTGGACTTAGATTTCTGCGTAGGACTTGTTCTGGTACTGTGATTGTTCAGGGATTTCTCGTGTGAATCCAGGAAAGCTATTTCCTTCAATAAATAAAAATGTCTCGCAATAGACAATAGGTCAGATTCCCAAGTATATCTATATTTTTACCTTAATTCGGCTCAGAAAACAAAAGGCATAAATTCTGCCGCATGAACGTTACCTAACTCTCTGTTTACCTAGTCAGTCAATCCTTGTCCTGACCTTAATTCGGATCACGCTAGGGATGGGCAATTAAATTCAACTCAGCCGTATGAACCCGTATGTAACCCCCCCCCTTGACTTCTTACTCTGTTAAGTTACATATGGCTTAGACCTCCAGATCTAACTATTCTAAAATAGTTTACTCGACCAATTAAATATTACAAACTAGCATATAGATATACACTTAAGTGATCAATTAAATATTACAAATTAGTATATGGTATACATGTAATGTTAGGTCATACTCATTCTAAACAGTTAATCCATAAACTATGAAACATTACCCATCATTCCTTAAGCTTAATTCATTTAAATTCCTAATCACTCCTATGTATTCAAGATTCAATTACATGCAATCTTTTCAACTAATCTAATGAAATTTTAATTACATTCAATCTTGCCAATTCTCCAAATGAATTGATAATTAAAAAATCAAAGAATAAAATGTCATGACTAGCATTTCACTAAAATCCTGCAAAATTAAATCATACATACATACATCATATCAAGAATACATTTGAAATAGATCAACAAATGAAATAACATATTAAAATCGGGAAACTAAGATTGCTTACCTTTTGCCGTTTCTTTTATTCGTTTCCACGAATCTCACGTATAGTCTGTCTCCTAACTGAGACAACTATCTGGCCCCTTACTCTATAATGAAGACGTACTTTTTACGAATTCAAAATGTAGAGTTTGCCTACTTGCTAAGACAAAACTCTCGCTTCACTGCCAAATCACGAGATAACGTCTCACACGATCCCGGAATCATTTAAATTCCCTTGCGAATAATTAAAGATTGCTGAATTTTCCTAAAGTAAAACCTTTAATTTATTACAGAGTTACGCCCACAAATCCATATTAACCAATCGGAATAGACTGTTTCCTAAACCTGTTTCGTAGAATTTTTGGATTGACAAGAAAACTAAACAACTAATCGTGCCGTAATTAACCATTACTTTGAACTATCATCTATAGCCAGCTGCTGCCTTTAACTCTGCCAATTTTGGGGATAGGTCTTATGTCATTCTCTTGTACCATAGCATCTGACTCGGTCATGTTACGTCGGCTAGAACGAATTCCCTTTTGACGTTCAGAGATGAAATGAAAATAATCATCTAACTCTCTAGCCCTTTCTACTTTAATTAAGTTGACTTTGATACAATTCCTTTAAACAAAGCTTCTAAGAGCTTTCAAAATTCGACACATCACAGACGATATGATATCATCTGCGTATTTGTGACGATATGATATCATCTGTGTATTTGTGACGATATGATATCATCAGTGTATTGGTGACGATATGATATCATCAGTGTATTTGTGACGATATGATATCATCTGCGTATTTGTGACGATATGATACCATCTGTGTATTTGTGACGATATGGTATCATCTGTGTATTTGTGATGATATGACATCATCAGTGTATTTGTGACGATATGATATCATCAGTGTATTTGTGACGATATGATATAATCTGTGTATTTGTGACGATATGACATCATCAGTGTATTTGTGACGATATGGTATCATCTGTGTATTTGTGATGATATGACATCATCTGTGTATTTGTGACGATATGATATCATCTGTGTATTTGTGACGATATGACATCATCAGTGTATTTGTGACGATATGATATCATCAGTGTATTTGTGACGATATGACATCATCTGTGTATTTGTGACGATATGATATCATCAGTGTATTTGTGACGATATGACATCATCAGTGTATTTGTGACGATATAATATCATCAGTGTATTTGTGACGATATGATATCATCAGTGTATTTGTGACGATATGATATCATCTGTGTATTTGTGACGATATGATATCATCAGTGTATTTGTGACGATATGATATCATCAGTGTATTTGTGACGATATGACATCATCAGTGTATTTGTGACGATATGATATCATCAGTGTATTTGTGACGATATGATATCATTTATGTATTTCTGAACGGTCATTCAGCCCATATGGTATAATCTGTGCATTTGAGAATAGCGAGAACTGCTGTTAAATTGCATCATGGATTTGTCTTCAATCTTCAAATGCATAGGTTAATAGACTGCATTCTATTTCAAAATATACCAAGCTACAAACTCACAAAGGAGTACCCATCTTTTATTTTGTCCTGTTTATCAGACCTTTTTCCCATCAAACCTCTCTTATGTAAATATGACCAATTCTGCGTGTGGTTACTGGAATATTTATTGGTTCATTGGTGCACTGTGGATTAGTTTGATGAAATGACAGTTTTCATATAAGCATATTATTGTATGGGCGTATCGTTATTAGCTCAATATCATAAACCAATAGCCATTTATTGGTTCATTGGTGCACTGTGGATTAGTTTGATGAAATGACAGTTTTCATATAAGCATATTATTGTATGGGCGTATCGTTATTAGCTCAATATCATAAACCAATAGCCACTTAGTGCATGTCAGCATAGATATTGTTCAAAGCCTGTATACTTTTGAAAAACGTATATATGTTCCCTTCCATTCCCAGGTGTGTAATTGTATATTGCTTCTTGCTGGCGTGAGGAACTTTTATTATTATTATTATTATTATTATTATTATTATTATTATTATTATTATTATTATTATTATTATTATTATTATATATTTACATACATACATGCATGCATGCATGCATGCATGCATGCATGCATACATACATGCATGCATGCATGCATGCATGCATGCATGCCTGCCTGCCTGCCTGCCTGCCTGCCTGCCTGCCTGCCTACCTACCTACCTACCTACCTACCTACCTACCTACCTACCTACATACATACATACATACATACATACATACATACATACATACCTACCTACCTACCTACCTACCTACCTACCTACCTACCTACATACATACATACATACATACATACATACATACATACATACATACATACATACATACATACATACATACATACATACATACTCTTATTCAACCCTCCAAAAGAGAGAGAGAGAGAGAGAGAGAGAGAGAGAGAGAGAGAGAGAGAGAGAGAGTCTAGTTATAAATGTTATTTAAACAACTTGTACAGTTTGACCAAAAAAATTGGGATTGATAGTAACCATTACTTAGATAAAATGTAGCTTTAATTGCTTCCAATGATTCCAATAAGGCATAATTTAATTATATTTAACAACATTGTCTCCAGCGAACATAAGAACGACAACCGATATACGAAAGAATAATTAACGTAATTTAGTCTTTTGTTCATAAATTGTAAGGAACGGTGCAAAAAAAAAAACAACACTTGCTCTCCATAGTTTTCAAATATACCATAAAAAGGAAGGCACGTGAATAGATTATTTTAATTATATCAGAAGGTCGTGGGGACTGTTGGATTTGATGTAAGTCAGTTGTATTTTTGCATTTCCGTGCTGTAGGTAAAAAAGAGTATTTGTTTGGGGTTGTGAAATTGATTCAATGCCAAATAAAATAAATAACTAAACCTCAGTTTGTTTTACTTCAAATCATATTGTAAATTTAATTTGAAGACTTGCAGCAATTAAATTTCCTGTGAACGTGATTTTCTTTAACCAGACTATCACAGCCATCATATTAGCAGCCCTATGATGGACATTACATATATTTTATTTTAGCCTCATAAACTGTAAACTGTTTTCTTGCATAAGAGATTGACTTTACATATTTCACCCACAAAGGCTGCACATTGTCTATGTTGTATAATATATAATCATCATTATATATTTCACCCTCACAGTCTACAAACTGTCTTCTTGTTTTGCTATGTTGAATAAGATATCATTATCATATATTAGAACACCATAGGCTGCATGCAGTTTCTTGTTGCATAACATATCAACATGGTATAACACTCGGATGATTTTATGTCAGTGGATTTGGGGATTTTTACAATTAAACTAAAAAACCATCAGAAATTAGGAAATCTGTAAATTAATGGGAAATATCAAAGTAACCGCTGATAGCAATTCTTTTCTTGCAATGTTAATGCACATAGTAAGTCATTCTTGCAATGTTAATGCACAAAGTAAGTCATTCTTGCAATGTGAGTGGACATATAGCAATTCCTTGAAACAATGCGATGAGTCCATATTAGCAGTGCCGGATTTAGGACAAATGAGGCCCTGTGCTAGTTAAGTTATGAGGCCCCTTACTTGGAGGTAGACCGGTAGGCCTACACAGGTAGTCAAGCATTTATACTCAGAAAATTTAGGAGTAGTTAAAATAGCTACAGACGTTTTAAAATTTTATCGTATTTTTTTTATTTGGCTAAGACGATGGCTCTCGTGGCCAACAGGGGCCCATTACTCAAGCACACCTAAGCACAGTTAGTATGCAAAAGAAATAAATTCGTATCTGCTCAAAACAAAACTAATTAAAGAAATATTCTGATTGTACAATTAGGATGGCAAAGGACCAAGTGAAAGTGTGTTATGAAATAGCTACATAAATATGTACTGAACGGTGAATACATTGTTCAGTAGGAAAGAAAGTGGAATGGACTTTCCTATCACGGTGAACCTAAGGATCAGTGAGAATGCACGTGCGATAGAATTCCTTATCAAAGTTCACGAATTTACTTATCAGATGATATCTAATTACCAGTAATTGCTAGATGTTGACCAGTGAATTCACGTGCTAGGACGAGGAAGTCAGTAATTTATCATCATTAGGTGATAATCAGTACTCTGGCTAATTTATCCGTCAATGATATACAAAGCACACGCTATGCATGTTATCCTGCATTAACTTTGTACAAAAGGAAGCACTAATCATGAAGATCGGATGCCTTAAACCCATGGCACTAAATTAACTGTTATACACGTGGTGTTATAGATAATTCAGAAATTAGTTTTCGCCAGGTTCATACATCTTTATTTTAATTAGCTTAACACTTTGCTGTCTGAAGAAAGGTTTTGATTTTTAACTGTAGATCGTGCTATTACCAGCTCGTAAAGAGAAACTTAAGAAGAATGCTGAATTTTATTCATATCAGAGGAAGTATGGAGAGGAACTATGGTGAATGGTCGGGTACAGCTCGGGCATTATTCCATCAGCCGAAACTGGTTTGTAGTGCTGACAGTTTCGTTCCAGGCTTAACAAAGCCATCAGCCGTAACGCGTTGTAATTGCGGACAAAGAAGAAGTACGATATTTAGCGCTGAAACAACTGGAGTAAGGTAATTTGCCCAAGTACGCACGACAGCAGCCGACCCAGACATATATGATTGTAGGTTTCAGGCCAGTACGCGCCCGGAAACGAATCCAACAAGTGGACAGAATATTGTGTGTATGAATGGGTGGATGGAAGGCGAGCCTTTTACAGTTACGCTGGAATTGTTTAGAATGCTTAGTTAAGTAACAAAATGGCTTGTAAAACGGTAAGCAATGATAAATACTTTAACTACTTAACCAGCGAACTGATTTTTTTCTTACCCCAAATAATTTTATTGTCAGCAGATGGTTGATTATTTTATTAGATTAAGCTTAATGAAAAAATGTAAAATCCCTCACAATATCGTTTGTGATCCAAGGCTTTCAATCTGAAAACAGGCAATTGGCTGGCTACCTCAGGCTTAAACTTTTTACCCAGCTTGACCTCTTGGATTATGGAGGGTACAGTATTCTAGGAATTAGAATAAATTTGGAAATATTAATAACGCCTCTCGAAATTGTATTCCCACTTTCTTATGCTTACAAGCACGGTATACATCTGTAGAAGTAGGAAGCAAGCAAAAGAAAGATTTGCACATGTAAAGTATACAGCTTGATGTAAAAACTCTCTCTCTCTCTCTCTCTCTCTCTCTCTCTCTCTCTCTCTCTCTCTCTCTCTCTCTCTCTCTCTCTCTCTCTCTCTCTCTCTCTCTCTCTCTCTCTCTCTCTCTCTCTCTCTCTCATAAATGACTTACTTACCCACTCTACTATACTAATCGCACATATTATTGTTACCAGGGCATCTGTCATACTTAAAACTAGCCATTCATTATTCTATTCCTTACCTTTTAATTCCTTTTTAAGAAAAATACATTAAATCTATGTTGCATTTAATCCCATGCTATCTGGATTGTAACAAACATTATCTATCGAATACACTCGATTCGTATTTAATATTTACCAGCTTCTAAACCCCCCAAAACGCTTGAAGCATGCTCCTAATTTATTTTTACTGTTTGTATGCATACAAAACAGTGGCGGAAAGAGAGAATAAAAATGCTATATTGCAGAATCGACTTGAAATCTTCCTGAATAATTCATTTTTATATGTGTACTTATTTGATTGTCTAATTAAATGTTGTTTTGAACAATTCAAAAATTTGACTTCATAATAATAATAATAATAATAATAATAATAATAATAATAATAATAATAATAATATAGTAATAATAATAATAATAATAATAATAATAATAATAATAATAATAATAAGTTCATAATAAGTTCATAATAATAGTACAACATATAAACATTGTAATAATACTAATGATGGAAGTATTTTTTGAGTATTTCTTTACCATATATAAGAATTTAGGCTATTCATAACGGTAGCATATATAAATATGTGCCTTGTGTTTGATTAAAATTGTATTTCATTGCATGCTTATTTCTTTTTGAGCTAAGAAAGAAATTTGTAAAGCTGTTCATATGTATACCGTGGAGTTGAGAGTAATCGCGTTCTTGGATTCTGCATGATCGTGATAAGTCACACATCTTTGATGTACATACTCTAATTGGTTTGGGGAATTTTATTTGGTATTGACAGCAATGGTTCCTGGTCAGGCACATGCATATCATCTCCAAAACTGTAAAAAAAAACTTCATTGTCTGGACACATGGAGATATATAAGTATCTAAAAACATATAGCAAAGTAACCTCATGATAAAATGTAATCAATAAATAAAATACATTTCAGCTTGAATTATGATTCCCCAGTTCCAAAGGACACTTTCTGAAGGCTCTGATTTGTATGGATGTATGAATTCAAGACTTCATTTAAATCATTGTATATGAAATTCCATACTGTCATGGCAGAAAGTCATTTCCTCACAGGCGCAAACTTATGGCAATCAGAGCTGTTGAGTACTTCCTATTTATGTGCTTTTTTGAAAAGGTTGTACATCTTAAGTGTTTATTTCTGTGCATAAACAAGGCGCATAAAGGTTCCAGTTTTGTTACTTTTCGATAGGAGACTGGTGTACAAAGGGTGAAGTATGACCGTATTGATATCAAATAAGGATGAGAAGTTGACGACAGAATCTCCAGCAGACGACTCGGCATCTAGCTCATCCAGTCAAGCTCAGCCATTTTACATATTCTCCTTTTCTCTGCTTCATAATAGAAGCTTCCTGACACCAACACTTCCAGACTATGTGGAAAATCGATCTCGTTGTGGTGTCAGTACCACAGACTACGGTTTCGTTTTTTATTAATGTTATCTGTTTGATATTGTCAGTAGTTTAAACTTTGTCATAAATGGTATATGTCGGGTGTTGTCAGTACTACATTTCAGGGTTTTATCTTTGTCATTAATGGTGTCTGTCTAGACTTTTCAGTACTAAAGACCATGGTTTTTTCATTGTTATAAATGGTATCTGTCCGATAATGTCAGTACCTCATCTGTGATAAATGGTATATGTCTGGTAATGTCAATACCTCATCTGTGATAAATGGTATCTCTCTGGTAATGTCAGTACCTCATCTGTGGTAAACGGTATCTGTCTGGTAATGTCAGTATCCATCTGTGATAAATGATATCGGTCAGGTAATGTCAGTACCTCGTCTGTGATAAATGGTATCTGTCTGGTAATGTCAGTACCACATCTGTGGTAAATGGCATCTGTCTGGTTAAGCAAAGTGCCTCATCTGTGATAAATAGTATCTATCTGATAATGTCAGTACGTCATATGTGATAATTGGTATCTGGTAATGTCAGTACGTCATCTGTGATAAATGGTATCTGTCTGGTAATGTCAGTACCTCATCTGTGGTAAATGGTATCTGTCTGATAATGTCATTACGTAATCTGTGATAAATGGTATCTGTATTTCTTCAGGGAGGGTCTGAACCTCTTGGAGAATACCTATATCATCATCATCTATGATTCCTGATGTTTGCAATATTTCCAGCTTTATGCCCTGTATTTGCAGTAATATGCAAAGTCGTTTTCGGAAAAGTAGATATTCCTCAATTGAATAATATTTTCATTAAGCACCCAAAACGAGAATTTGTGACTTAAGAAGTAATGTCAAAAATTTTCGATTTGCATGGAAATAATACGCAAAAATGTGAGCAGATTCCATGCAGGTTAGGAAAATAATACATTATCAACTCTGTTTTATCGTGCCCTTTTTAGTTTTATTTTGTATTATTTTCATTTTGTTGTTGTTTTATTTTGTTACATTTTGGGAGCGGGATGGTGTCTGAAGGTAAATATTTTCTACTAGTTAAGATATCATTATCAAATTTTTTTATGTCAGTAGTGTCCTTACTGATAGTGTGCATGGCGTCTTGGTTGACTACCTGATGTTTTTCAGCATATCATCTTGTACAATAACATCTTTATATCTTAAAACCTTCAGTAATTTCCATCTCCAACCATTTCCTGGTAAAATAGTTCTGCCCTTCTAAGGGCCATTGTGTTTGACAGAAGCTGGTCTGTCCAAAGCCTAATATTTAACTCATTATGTACGCTCTAGGGACAACTAAGTTTGCAATGTGACAGATGCATGTGCCTTTGCTAATTTGGGTGTGAAACAAGAACATTAACTACTGGCATTTGTCAGGCTATGATGACCTCTGGAGACCTTGAAAACTGTGCCTTACAAATCCTTTGTTCGATGAGACAGCTTAAGACTCGTAGCACTGTATTTTTTAAAAACTTGAAATTTTCATTCTACTCTGGATAAAGACGAATATTTTCATAGCAATTAAAATAAATAATAAATATGCAAAATTTAAAAAATGGCCGTATCGGTAATCAATTATTTCTACACGTTTCCGTTTAGCAAATGTATTGATTTCTTTTGTGCAGATGCAGTTTACATTAAATGTCAAATCTTCTGCACAATCATGACGAATTTCTGTTTTTCGAGTCATCAACATGACTACATCCCTATTTATCCCATTTCACTTATCACATACATTCTCTCATTTGGAAATTGTTATGTTTATTTCATCAAAACAAATTTTAACAATGCATCTGACATACTTATATCACCTCCAGATCTGACAATGATTTCGAGTGTTTGCAAGATATGAATTCACCGTGTTTAATATAATGATGCATCACAGAGAATCTTTATAAAGCCTGCGTTTCTTTCCAACTCGTTATCATTATTATTGCCTTAACGGAGCTGTTTTGGGGCATATTTAATTCGAATATCAGCAATAACGGAACTGTTTTGCGGGCATCTTTAATTCCCATTCGAATGTCTGCCTTAACGGAACTGTTTGGGGGCATCTTGAATTCGAAAGTCAGCAACAATTGGTATTACTACTGAAAAATAATCAAGCTATAATTCAAATAGAAGTTTATGCTTATGATTTCAAAAGGTCGCTACTGATCATTGATTGTTTTATTTATTACAGACATAGCTTGGTGTAACTTAGGGACTGGAATATGTGTTGCAAGGAGGCATAGCTTGGTGTAACTTGGGGACTGGCATATGTGTTGCAAGGAGACAGCTTGGTGTAACTTGGGGACTGGAATATGTGTTGCAAGGAGACAGTTTGGTGTAACTAGGGGACTGGAATATGTTGCAAGGAGACATCTTGGTGTAACTTGGGGACTGGAATATGTGTTGCAAGGAGACAGCTTGGTGTAACTTGGGGACTGGAATATGTGTTGCAAGGAAACATTTTGGTGTAACTTGGGGACTGTAATATGTGTTGCAAGGAGACAGCTTGGTGTAACTTGGGGACTGGAATATGTGTTGCAAGGAGACAGATTGGTGTAACTTGGGGACTGGAATATGTGTTGCAAGGAGACAGCTTGGTGTAACTTGGGGACTGGAATATGTGTTGCAAAGAGACAGCTTGGTGTAACTTGGGGACTGGAATATGTGTTGCAAGGAGACGCATAGCGTTGAGCGATAGTTGTAAGATAGAAACAGGGATATGGTTTGCGAGCAGAGAAATAATTTTAAGCGATAGGTGTAACGTGTTGACTGGAATATTTGTTGTAAGCAAAGATTTGAGCGACAGGTGTAACATAATGACTCAAATATTCCTTGCAATCAAGGAATATTTATTGCAAGCATAAATATATATATATATATATATATATATATATATATATATATATATATATATATATATATATATATATATATATATATATATATATATATATATATATATGTAGTTGATAGTAGATGTTGCAAGAAGAGAACGCTGTTTGAGCAATATTTGTAACACAATTTAAATATGTGTTGCAAGCAGAAACATAGCTTTGAGCTATAGATGTTACATGGGTACTTGAATACGTTTTTCAAGAAGATAAATTGCATAGGGACGAATGAAATATCTGTTGTAAATATAGACGTAACTTAGTCTATAGGTGTTGCATGGCAACTGGAACATGTATTTCAAGTATAGACGGCTTTTAGAGCAATATATTTATCTCTAGAGTTGTTTGATTATGTGATTCAAAACAGGCACAGGTTTAAGCAATAGGTGTTACATTGGGAATGGATAATATGTTGCAAGAAGACAGGTTTAGAATGATAGGTGTAACTTGGTAACGGAAATATATGTTGCAAGCAGAGATATTGCTTTGAGTGACAGGTGTAACATGGCGAATAGAATATTGCAAACCGAGATGACATGTCAATTCCTTTAATCGCTTGGGTTTTTTGCACACGCACAACTCTGCTAAGTCTCTAAACTCCTTCCCCTGTTTACCCATCACTTGCTTAGGACCACACTCTGTTGTGTCTCTCACCCTTACCCCGTTTAAATTTCACTTGCTCAGGACCACACTCCGTTGTATCTCTCACCCTCAACCCGTTTAAATTTCAATTGCTCAGAACGACACTCCGTTGTGTCGCTCACCCTCAACCCGGTTGAATATTACTTTCTCAGGACCACACTCCGTTGCGTCTCTCACCCTCACCCCGTTTAAATATTACTTGCTCAGGACCACACTTCGTTGTGTCTCTTATCCTCACCCCGGTTAAATATTACTTTCTCAGGACCACACCCCTTTGTGTCTCTCACCCCCACCCGTTTAAATATTACTTGCTCATGACCACACTCCGTTGCGTCTCTCACCCTCACCCCGTTTAAATATTACTTGCTCAGGACCACACTCCGTTGTGTCTCTCATCCTCACCCCGTTTAAACATCACTTTCTCTGGACCACACTCCGTTGTGTCTCACATCCTCACCCCGTTTAAACATCACTTTCTCTGGACCACACTCCGTTGTGTCTCACATCCTCACCCCGTTTAAACATCACTTTCTCTGGACCACACTCCGTTGTGTCTCACATCCTCACACCGTTTAAATATTACTTTCTCAGGACCATACTCTGCTGAATTTCTTACCCCTGTTTACCTATTTATTGTTCAACACCACATAATGAAAATAAAAAAGTCATTTTGAAAATCACTATATAATATTTATTGACATAAATCGTATTCATGGTTGAAAAATAAATAATATGGACTTAGTCCCGCCTTCCACGTCAGTCTACCATTTAAATAATAATCCATTTTTATGAACAATGGCAGCGTCAATAGAGTTTATTACAATAACGTTGATTGTATATTTAAAAAAGAAAGCGGTGCAACACCCGAAAGTAATCTAACACTTGAATAAATTGTCGAGAAGTATGCTAATGTCTGAGTGGACACAGAAACTATTATTGGACTAATTCATCTAGAAGAAAACTGGAAATATCATACAGACATATAGAAAACCTGTATTGCATAAAACGTAGTTAGCTTTATTTTAAAATATTACACGTCCATCACAGATGCCAAGAGCACCAGATGATCCGCTCTGCTTTAATGAATGTCAGTCATTTAAAGCTGATAGTTATAATAATCAGGAAGCTATCGGATTAAAATTGAGATCTCTGATATAATGGAGATCTGACAGGCACTAATAAAAGTTTATATTCTGGTGGCCATTGGAAACTCCATGTCGATTTATTTGTGTAGTCTCTAAAATAAACCATTGCATTTTGTTTCTGGTAGAGCAACGATATGTTCCAAATGTTGTTTTTCATCACATTCAGTTGTATCGATCAGTGTTAATATGATCTGTAAGTTGAAATGTCAACAGAAAATTACCTCTTGTCGGAGAAGGAAGTATATATTTGTTCATCAGTAGATCTAAATATTATTCATGTTGACCAGAAAGAGAAAATATATGAAAACAGCATTAATGTCAACCTTTGGGACCACATCGATAGTAAACGAATCATGTTTGTGCATTAGAGTCGAGTTAACAGTTTCCAGAGATTACATACACGTGTATTTGTCTGACCTCACTCATTAACTACTGCAAAGCTGATTGCAAAATGCAATGCAAAATGTTAGACAAATGTTCTACACAAAGCAATATATGGATCTGTTATATATATATATATATATATATATATATATATATATATATATATATATATATATATATATATATATATATATATATATATATATATGTATGTATGTATGTATGTATGTATGTATGTATGTATGTATGTATGTATGTATGTATGTATGTATGTGTGTGTGTGTGTGTGTGTGTGTGTGTGTGTGTGTATGTATGTATGTATGTATGTATGTATGTATGTATGTATGTATGTATGTATGTATGTATGTATGTATGTATGTATGTATGTATGTATGTATGTATGTGTTTGTGTGTGTATGTGTGTGTGTTTGTGTGTGTATGTGTGTGCGTTTGTGTATGTGTGTGCTGTATTATTGATATACCACGAGATGTATAAATTTTTCTTTAAAAAGAAACGAAGCTTGTCTAGTTTCTTTTCAAAGAAAAATTTTTTACAACTCGTGGTTTATCATTGATACAGCGTACATGATATACATATATATTTTATTTGTATCACATGCAACTACATATATTTGCTTTTTGAACGGAGTTGTGATTTACTACAGGCAGCTGTGTATTGACCGAGTGAGTGAACTACTCACATCTCCGAGTGTGTCCACTACAAAATGTAGTTTTATGCCTTTTGTGACTATTCACAATTATCGAGAAATGTACCGTATAATATCAACAAGGATAGGAACTTTCTATCAGTGATAAACACTGTAGATAAATCCCAAGGAAAGTGCACACATATCATTACTACGAACCATGTTTTTGTAGGTTACTTGGTGCAATTTCTATTTCAAGGCTTTAATCCAGCCCAAAGTTATTTTGTCTCACTCCACATTTCTGTATAGCTTGTTCGTTATGCATGAGAGGTGAGGGGGAACAAAAAGCAGAAAGGACTGCGATGAAAATTTGCTCCGTATTAAATTCATTTAGAAAACCAGAATTAATAACACTTTTATCGCTATTTTCATACGTCGTTGATGATTAATGTGCGGAAATTCATCATTGATCTATAATCAACTGCACACGGTCTGTTTATAAATGTGTATTATTGCTAATTGGGCGGATCGCAATTTGATATACTAATGGTATCGACATATCAGACTGCTTTATTCCAACACTTTAAAAGCCATGCTATGTTTAAGGCATATACATAATGATAAGAATTTTATAATATACAATCTGATGATTATTAACTAAAATGAATCCAATAACCCATTTGCCAAGAGCAAGCCAGACTCGTGCTTATGTCTCAAAACCATGAATTATTTAATTGATATCTTTGAAAAATAAAACATACGATTACGAAAATATTGTCCTTATTATTCTAGAAAATATTAGTCGTCTTTTCAAAAGATGAATCAGTCAACTAAACCAAATTCCGCAAATATGTTAAGGCTTCGATCTAACTTCATAAAATACTATTGTCTTTCTATAATTTTTTTATGGCTTTAATTACGTTTTCTTTAGAAATTAGTGTCCTTCTATAACTTTATATGGCTTGGTTTCCCGGTTCATTAGAACCTAGGGACCTATAACTTTTTATGACTTGGATTACGGGTTCCTTAAAAACTAGTGTCATTCTATAATTTTATATGGCTTGGATTCCCGGTTCCTTAGAAACCAGTGACCTTCTATAATTCTTATGGCATAGATTACGGGTTCCTTAGAAACTAATGTCCTTCTATAATTTGATATGGCTTAGGTTCCCAGTTCCTTAGAAGCCAGTGACCTTCTATAATTCTTTATGGCTTGGATTACGGGATTCTTAGAAACTAGCGACCTTGTACTGTTTTATATGGTTTGGTTTCCCGACTCCTTAAAAACTCGTGCCTTTTTATATTTAATATGGCATAGATTACAGCTTCTTTAGGAACCATTGCCTTTCAGCTCTTTAATAGGGCATGGATTTCAGATTTTTTCGTAACCAGTGCCTTTCAGCTCTTTGATATGTCATGGATTTCAGTTTACTTAGAAAATAGCGCCTTTCTATTTTTTGGTATGATTTCAGATTCCTACGAAATTGGCGCCTTTCGATGATTTGATATGGCATAGATTACTGCTTCCTTAGAAACCAGTGACTTCCAGAACTTTGAAATGGCATGGATTACAGCTTCCTTATATACTACTGCCTTCCTGTACTTTAATATGGCGTCGATTTCAGATTCATTAGAAACCAGTGCCTTCCTGTACTTTAATATGACCTGGATTTCTGATTCCTTAGAAACTAGTGCCTTCCTGTACTTTAATATGGCATGGATTTCAGATTCCATAGAAACCAGTGCCTTCCTGTACTTTAATATGACGTCGATTTCAGATTCATTAGAAACCAGTGCCTTCCTGTACTTTAATATGACCTGGATTTTAGATTCCTTAGAAACTAGTGCCTTCCTGTACTTTAATATGACCTGGATTTCAGATTCCTTAGAAACTAATGCCTTCCTGTATGTGATATGTCGGATTTTGAAAACTCTTAGAAGCATTGGTTAAAGGAATTGTATATCAAAGTCAACTTAATTAAAGTAGAAAGGGCTAGAGATAGTTAGATGATTATTTTCATTTCATCTCTGAACGTCAAAGGGGAAATCGTTCTAGCTGACGTTACATGACCGAGTCAGATGCTATGGTACAAGAGAATGACATAAGACCCTTCCCCAAAATCGACCGGTGAAAGGACGGGAGCTGGCCATAGATGATTGTTCAAAGGAATGTTAATTACGGCATGATTAGTTGTTTAGTTGTCTGGTCAATCCAAAAATTCTTCGGAACAGGTTTAGGAAACAGTCTATTCCGATTGGTTAATATGGATTTATGGGCGTAACTCTGTAAGAAATTAAATGTTTTACTTTAGGAAAATTCTTCAGTCTTAAATCTTTCGCGAGGAAAGTTAGGCGGACTCCGAATTCGTAAAAAGTAAGTTTTCGTTATTGAGTAAGGGGCCAGATAGTTGTCTCAATTAGGAGACGGACTATATGTGAGGTTCGTGGAAACGAATAAAGAAAACGGCAAAAGGTACACAATCTTAGTTTTCCGATTTTAATATGTTATTTCATTTGTTGATATATTTGCAAATGTATTCTTGTTATGATGTATGAATGTATGATTTCATTTTGCAGGATTTTAGTGAAATGCTAGTCATGACATTTTGTTCTTTGATTTTCTCATTATCAATTCGTTTGGAGAATTGGCAAGATTGAATGTAATTAAAATTTCATTAGATTACTTGACAAGATTGCATGTAATTGAATCTTCAATACATAGGAGTGATTAGGAATTTAGATGAATTAAGCTTAAGGAATGATGGGTAATGTTTCATAGTTTATGGATTAACTCTGTTTAAAATGAGTATGACCTAAAATTACATTTATATCCATATACTAGTTTGTAATATTTAATTGATCACTTAAGTGTATATCTATATGCTCGTTTGTAATATTTAATTGGTCGAGTAAACTATTTTAGAATAGTTAGATCTGAGGGTCTAAGCCATATGTAACTTAACACTGCTAGATTGGTAGAGTAAGAAGTCAAACGGGGGTACACACGAGTTCATACGGCTGAGTTGAATTTAATTGACCACCCCTAGCGTGATCCGAATTAAGGTCAGGACATACCTTGACCATCTATGTAAACATAAGAGTTAGGGAGTAATAAGTTACTACGGCAGAATTTATGCATTTTGTTTTCTGAGTCGAATTAATGTAAAAATACAGATATACTTGGGAATGTGACCTATTGTCTATTGCGAGACATGTTATTTATTGAAGGAAACAGCTTTCCTGGATTCACCTGAGAAAGCACTAAACCAATCACAGGACCCGAGCAAATTCTGAGCCGAAATCTAAGTCCAGAGACGATTGTTAAATCAGAGTGCGACGGACAAGAGTCCAAGACCAAACAGCTAGACAAAGATCGTCAGAGCAGGGACGAACGCATAAAATAGGTGATGAAGTCTCTCATCGTTGCACTCAAAGGTCACATCTCATTGGCAATGAAGAAAGTATATTAACGTTGAATGTAATTTTACATTTAAAGAAATTTGTACTGTCCTTTTATTTGAGTACATGTTAGTAATATTTTTTCCTTTTTTTGTAACCAAGTCATTGATTTCTTTTCATTTTAAATTCTGTTGATAAACTGAAAATTTTATATTTGTTCATTGAAATGGGGTTCGTCGTATTTATTTCTTCAATATACTTGTTCAGTGATCTGCATTCTTCTTTCTATCTATCCACACTGGGTAAATTACACCGCGGAGGTCATTCCCTAGCAACGAACCGTAGTGAAAGAGGTTGGTGTGTTTTGAACGCCGCCAATTTGTCACACTGTACTTTAATATGGCGTCGATTTCAGATTCCTTAGAAACTAGTGCCTTCCTGTATTTTAATATGGCATGGATTTCAGATTCCTAAGATACTAGCACCTTTCTATAACTTTGTATGACTTAAATTTCAGCTTCCCAAGATAGTGGTTCCTTTTTTTAATTGAATATGTTATGGACTGCAGTGCTATGTATATACAGGACCGGAGCGTGGTGTTTTTCTTGTGTGAGCGATGAATGTTTGGCGCCTTTCATAAGTTATAGCACATTTATTCGACGGAATTCCGGACAATACCATTGTGATATATCAAGACTGTTGGCACATCAAGACATTCGGTGACCAATCATTCATCGGGAACACTCGTTTCTTTTGATCCTGAGTGGAACTTTCGGTCATATTAAAGTTTAATTTTCCAGCTAAGAGAATTTATCTAATCGTTACGTTTCACAAAACTTGTTGGTATTGCTTGTTTCTGTGACTTGTTTAGGAGTTACTTGGTTTAGGACAATAGGGTATTAACACTTAGAAATTAATGCCCATTTATAATTCAATAACGATCGAGTTCCAACTTTGAAATAAGTGTTTTTCTATAATTTAATAATGAGTTTTCAAACTTCAGGTCCATATACATATTTACGCCTTGCATATATAAAATTATCCAGCAAGTAAAATCGGAACAATGTTGGGTGTTTTTGTCACGGCAGAGGAAACCTCAAATGTTTGAGGCCAATTGATTTATCCGTTTAGGTCCACCACCCTCAGAAAGAAATAGCATTAAGTACAAGCAATACATAGCACAAAATTCTTAAGCTACAAAGTAGTTGGCAGCCGACAATTTAATTCCTAAATGTATATGTAATTAAAGACTGTACGGGTACAAACTTTTGTAGATATAATTTAGCTGTCCTTACGTTTAGGGTCAGCATATGACAAAGGGTTTAAAGTATGGGTTAGACTCGCCATAAATTGTTAACTGCGATGGATAGAATGCTCTGTTGGGGTATGAATTGAATGCTAATTATGACTTGGGCGAATGATGGTTGCGTGCTAGATTGAGTGCAATTTTAACACAAAGTCATTAGCAATAAAATGACAAAAGTAGAGACGAACAAAGGAAAAATTTAGGAAGTTGGAGGCCATTTGAAATAGGCATCATAAAATGATATTATCCAGAATAGTTCTTAATAACGGTGGACTAGAGAGGATTAATCTGATTTCAACGAGATTGATACAAATGTTTGGTGGTTAAAGAGTAATCGTGATTGTCTAATCTAAACAATGGCGTGTGTGTTCTAAGACGGAAATCAGGGTCTTAAAAAAATTGCCCTTATGAAGTTAATCAGTCAAAGTTGCAGAGATGAGTGAGAATTTAGTTCCGTGAAATATAAGATTTTTCATTGAATTGTCCACGGTATGTGTCGTAAACTGAGGGACAAGTCAGGCGAGAGATTCGACTTCGTACAGAGGGGTGAATCTCGAATAAAGCAAACGGTTAGTTTCATTTACATACAGTATGTTCACTGACGAAAGAAAGAAATTAATTGTTGAATTTATTTATTATAAATTCATACTTCAAGAATCGAGAGACCTGCAGCAACTGGACAAGCTCAGCTGGTAATTTATAGCCAGAACGGGCAGTGTGGTGTGTTTAATGAGGTCTAATTTATGTCCAAATAACCGCGAACTTGACTATGACGCAATGGCTAAGTCACGGCAGCTATAGTTTCTTTGCTTCAGAATTAGTCTAAAATCGTAATAATATATAACACGATTGACATTACCCAAAGTGCTTTGAATTTCGAATTCTATCAGAAGACATTTGTAAAGATGAGGCAGGAATGTTTGACAGTTTTTCTCACACAACGTGACAAGCAGATTAAAGACAGTACTGCATCTGATTTCCTTATTAATTGGTAAGCATAATATTTGGTAAAGCATACGACACAGACTTTTCAAACTTAATGTACCTCATTATAGATTTGAGGAATAAAACTCGCTAATGCTAGGCCGAATACAGCATCAAACCAAATGCAAAATGAGATTAGCGTATTATATTTGGCTCACTTACCGTATCCGATAAAGCGTGGTGTTGGAGTCTTCTGTTTACAATATTGACATTATCAAATTTGTATTCCAACACTCAACTGTAAACAGCTGACCCACAGATGCTGCCGATCAATGTATGCATGTGTAAAATGACCGTTTTTCTCAGATCGTGGGAGAAATTACATGGTTCATAATATGATGAAATATCAGCAAGCTATAATGTCATCCAGCGATGTTTTGGAAAACTATCGTTCAGCAATTTTTTTTATATTATTCATATGATTTTTTTCTATACGTCATTTTACACATAAGGCCGAAATAGGACTACAAAGAACAGGTCAATTAATCACGATCAAGCAAAGATATAATGTCATTCTTATTATAACCTGTAAGTCTTTCTTGAATGAATAAAACTTTGGTTGTTATACATTATATAGACCTATATTTCATAACATGATCTCTTTGCGTATTATCTTCGTTATAAATAAATAAAGATAAATAAATATGGCTGCAGCTGTGACCCAAGAGAGTTTTCACATAATAAGACTAAGATGTTTTACGTGGTAGCAAACATACAGTACAGATGTTTTGATTGGCACCAAGCGTATATAAAAGATGTTTTAATGGCATCAGTCATACAGTACCGATGTTTTAACTGGCACCAAGAATACAGTAAAGATGTTTTAATTTGCAACAAGCATACATAAAAGATGTTTTAATTGGAAGTAAGCATAAAGTAAAGATGTTTTGAGTGGCACTAAGCATACAGAAATGATGTTTTAAATGGCACCAAGAAAACTGTAAAGATGTTTTAATTGGCATCAAGCATTCAGTAAAGATGTTTTAACTGGCACCAATAATACAGACAAGATGTTTTAATTGGAATCAAGCATACTGTAAAGATGTTTTAATTGGCACCAAACATGCAGTAAAAATGTTTAAATTGGCAGTAAGCGTAACGTAAATATGTTTTAATTGCCACCAAATATACAGTAAAGATGTTTTAACTGGCATCAAACGTAAAGATGTTCTAATTGACAGCAAGCATACATTACATATGTTTTAATTGGCACCAAACATACAGTAAAGATGTTTAAATTGGCAGCAAGCATAATGTAAAGATGTTTTGATTGGCAGCAAGCGTAAAGATGTTTCAATTGGCACCAAACATACCGTAAATCTATTTTAATTGGCATCAAGGGTAAAGTAAAGATGTTTTAATTGGCACCAAGCATACAGTAAAGATATTTTAAATGGCAGCAAGCGTAAAGATGTTTTAATTGGCGGCAAGCATACAGTACAGATGTTTAAATTGGAAGCAAGCGCAAAGATGTATTAATTGGCACCAAATATACAGTAAAGATGTTTTAATTGGCACCAAACATACAGTAAATATATTTCAATTGGCACGAAGAATACATAAAAAAATGTTTTAATTGGCATCATGCATGCAGTACAGATGTTTTGAATAGCACCAACCATACAGTAGTTTTTTCTATTGGCATCAAGCATACATTACAGATGTTTGGATTGGCAGCAAGCGTAAAGTAAATATGCTTTAATTGATACCAAACATACAGTAAAGATGTTTTAATTTGCACCAAGCATACAGTATACTTGTTTTTTTGGTTGCAAGCGTAACGTAAAGATGTTTTAATTGGCACTAAACATACACTAGCGATGTTTTAATTGACACCAAACCTACATTAACGATGTTTTAGTTAGCACCAAGCATACAGTGAAGATGTTTTAAATGGCAGCAAGCATAAAGATGTTTTGTTTGGCACCAAGAATACAGTACAAATGTTGTCATTGGCACCAAGAATACAGTACAAATGTTGTCATTGGTACCAAGAATACAGTACAAATGTTGTCATTGGCTCCAGGACTACAGTACAAATGTTGTCATTGGCAAAAAGACTACAGTACAAATGTTGCCATTGGCACCAAGACTACAGTACAAATGTTGTCATTGGCAAAAAGAATATAGTACAAATGTTGTCATTGGCACCAAGTCTACAGTACAAATGTTGTCATTGGCACCAAGAATACAGTACAAATGTTGTCATTGGTAACAAGACTGCATTAAAGATGGTTTGATTGGCACCAAGCATACAATAAAAGGATGTAGTTCTGAGGCAATACCTTGGGAAAGAATTTTCACTAATAAATAACTACTAAATTTAAAACAAACTTTTCCTTATACAACTCTCGTTCTCCTCCTCCAATTTGTCCGTCTCAAGTGACTTCTTTTCAAACGAGGATATGCCAAGATTATTACATGTAGACTAACATGGTAGACAGTTCCTATCATCCATAAGTCAGTTTTAAGAGGTCTGCCAACTCGTGTACCAAGTTGAAGAGAATGACCAGCTGACCACCAAAAATCCCGACAATTCCAAACACGTCAGTCTAAATTAAATGTTACAGAGCAGAAATTGCTAAGTAAGGTATATACTGAGACCTTTGTACAAACACAGCTGATACCAGAGAGCTAATAAACATAACCAGAAATCCATTACTAGGGTACAAACACACCTGATACCACACGGCTAATGAACATAAACAGAAGTTCATTACTAGGGTAATTGCCTTCTGGAATAGCGTATCGAGTGGCACCTACATGTGTAGGTTTTTATTGAAAATAAACATCCAGAAAAACAACCAGAACCAGTATCGTTCCCACAATACACAGACAACAACTTTTAGAAGAAAGGCCAGAGCCAGTTGCATTCCCACAATAAGTAGACTACATGTCACTATGTCTTATAAAAAAAAACAATGCCAGACATCTTGTTCATGCAGTATGAATTTGCGTTTTATGCTGTAGGTCCTGAACTACAAAAGAATGGAAAGAATGTTTAGTTACAAAATACAATCAAGTAAAATGTCAGTGATGCAGAATGTTGTTATCTAGACCTTTAATAAACCATGACTCACAGGAAACATTTGTCAACACACGTCTGATTCGTTCTAATCATTCGAATTACTGGTTAATCTCTCGTATCAAACAGTCTCATGCCTGCAACACTGTAAGACTAGAAACAGCCAATATCCCTCATGAGCAATCACAAACACACAGAGCCAGACAGACACATACACAGACACATATACAGAGATATACACAACGCAATTTTAAGGGAAAAAAAAACTAATAAAGTTTCAAAAACGTATAAAGTACTTTCCGTTCTGTATATATATATATATATATATATATATATATATATATATATATATATATATATATATATATATATATATATATATATATAGAGTGGTGGGGGTGGGGGTATGTGTTTGTGTTTAGGTTCTAAAGGTAGTTTTAACAATTTGTCAGTCATATCGATGCGATGTCTCCAGTGTGGCAGTTTAAAGTGATGTATACAACTGAAGCATTATGCCGCATACATGTAGCATTATGTCCCAACGCTACATTATCCTAACACTAGGCCGACCAGTCTTAACACTAACCTTATAATGCTGAGCGCCAAGCGAGGCAACTGTCTGTAGCATTTTTATAAGTCTATGACAGTGTGTGTGCGTGTGTGTATGTATATATATATATATATATATATATATATATATATATATATATATATATATATATATATATATATAAAGAATACAAATCATATGGCGAATAACAACCCTCTCAAGCGTACTGGATCCACCAAGGGATCACGTCTGTCAGGGATTAATTAAAATAGATGCAATAAACTGACGACGAACAGTACGAAACTAGTAACTAACTAGCCTAAGCGCTTTCGACTCTTAATGAGTCTTTTTCAAAGGCAAATACAAAACATAGTTACGACAAACAAATAAACACAAAAACGTTGCGTTTGTAAACCTCTACATTTCTATCTTCACATGTGCTAAAACTATAAATACAACCAGCTTGTATAGACTAGTTGCGGAAACTGAAAACGTTGTATAATTCCCTAAAAGTCTACAAGCCAAAGCGACATCTATTTTTACTTTGTGTACATATGTAACGCAGATTATATCCCGGATATTTGGTTCTATACCGGTTATTCTTATAGTAAAAATTGAAGGATAAGAAGATTTAGAAAATGTTAAATTCTACTAGTGCATAGTTTTCATTTTCTAGTCTTCTTGGTTTAGACCGCTTGGTTTCAATGTTCTAAGGCGGCGTATCCAGTATGATTTCTTTTCCTTCCTGGTTTCGGAACTCCAGCTGTGGTTGTTGGCAATAGCGATAAGTATTATATCACTGAAAGTGTGGCCAGGGGAGGAGAAGTGTTCTGCGACCGGGCTTCTGTACAGCTTTTTTGTCATCCAATCAGATCTATGAAGGTTTATCCTTATGTGTAGCTTTTCAGTTTCTCCCACGTACTGAAGGCCACAGATCTTACATGTGATGAGATAAATCACATTCTCTGTTTTGCACGTTTTGTGTGGACCATGTATGTTTAGTTTTTCTTTAGTCACTGTGCTAGTGAATGTTTTGGTCTCTATCATATGTTGACAGGTTTTGCATCTTTTATCGCCACAGGGTCCAGATTGACTAGGTTGGTTTTGACTAGCGATTGTTGTTAGCTTGGCCCTGACTAGGATGTCCTTTAGGTTTTTTGGTCTCCGGTAAGCTACTACAGGTTTGTTCGGAAGTATTAGGTTTAGTATGTCTGACGATTGCACGGTTGGCCAGTGGTTTGCGATGATTTTACCTACTTTGGGATTGTCTGGGTGATAGGTCAGAATAAATGGTATCCTATCAACCTTTTCTTTCTGTCCATATCTGAGTAGGTCATCACGGTTTGTTTGTTTGGCCCTTTGGATTGCCTCTGCAATCAGGTCTTTGTCGTAGCCTCGGTAAATTAAATGTTTAGCCAGCTCTTCAGACCTTTCTATGAATCTTTCATCGTCGGAGCAAATTCTGCGTATCCTCAGTGCCTGGCTATATGGAATGTTCTTAATGCAGTGTTTTGGATGACAGCTGGTTGGGAGAAGATACTGGTGTTTGTCGGTTGGTTTCGAGTAGATGTCTGTGTGTAATTTGTTTTCCACCAGTCTGGTTGTTGTGTCCAGGAAAACATGGTTTGAGTTGGAAATTTCTGCCGTGAATTTTATTGAAGGATGGAAGTTGTTTGCCTTTGAAATGAAGTCATCCAGACTTTCTCTTCCATACTGCCACTTCATTTCTATATCATCGATAAAGCGTACCCACTGGTATGGTGTACGCTCAACCGATGCTAAGAGCTTTCCCTCAAGTTTTCCCATGAAAATGTTAGCATACGAAGGGGCCATTTTAGTACCCATTGCAGTTCCATTGATTTGTAGGTAGTTTTCTTCATTAAATTCAAAGTTGTTGAGTTTTAGGACAAGCTCCAGGAGTTGGATTAAGAAGTGTGTGGGTGGATTGTTTACAGTTCTTGTTTCCCATGCTTCGCTGCATGCCTGTAACCCTTCGTTGTGCGGTATGTTGGTGTACAAAGATGTGACGTCTAAGGAAGCAAGTAATGTATCTGGCAGTAATGGTTCACTAGCTTTGCTTTTTATGAGATAATCTGTCGTGTCTTGAAGATATGATGGTAATTTGTGGACATGTGGTCTCATAAAATGATCTAAATATTCTGATATCCTTTCTGTGGGGTGCCCGTTACCTGAGATTATAGGTCTGCCAGGGTTTCCTTGTTTGTGGATTTTGGGTAGAAGATAAAATCTACCTGCTCTTGGGTTTTCTGGGCTTAAGTAGTTTTTGGTTTGCTGGTCTATGTGTCCGCTTTGGTACGCCTCGTCAATAACATTAGTGATGATTTTTGCATATTCCAGCGTTGGATCATGGTCCAGTTTTTGGTAGAACCTAGCGTCACTTAGTTGTCTACTTGCTTCACTAATGTAGTCTTCCCTATTCATAACGACAACAGCGGAACCCTTATCTGCAGGCTTAATTATTATGTCTGTTCTGCTTTTCAGTGAGTGCAGGGCATCTGTTTCTTCTTTTGTCAAATTAGAATATTTGTTAGTATGGTTGATATGTCTGGAAATATCGTTTTCAACCGAGTTGATAAAGGCTTCCAGATTCGGAATTGAACTTTTTGGTGGGGTCCAGTTACTTTTCTTTCTAAATGTGGGTTGGTCGCAGCTTATATTTTCCTTTGATTTGCTTGGTGGTTGCAAGGCAAAATGGGCTTTGAGTCTTAGTCGGCGGATGAATTCTTCGGTGTCATTCTTAAGCTTCCCTCTGTCGTATGTTTTAGGACGGGGACAGAAACTCAAACCTTTCGATAAAAGTTTTATTTCTGCATCAGTAAGTTCTAAATTGGAGATGTTGACTACTGTGTTAGTAACAGTTGCATTAGTGTTTGTTACAGAGTGCTTGCGATTCTTCCTTTTGCGGCGATTTTTCTTCTTACGGTTGTTTTTGGAAGAAATTTCGTCAATTGAAGTTTCTTCACAACAGTCCATTGGTTGTAGATCATGACTTCTAAATTTTCTCTCTCTGACTTTGTATAGTTTCGAAGAGAGTCTTTTTTCATCTTTATTTAATTTGGAGTAAAACGTTTTCAATTGTTCTTCTGTTGAGACGGAATTGAGCTGATGTTTTAGTTCTTCAATGGTTGCTGATTTGGCTAGATATTGATGATTTACGTTTTTACTAAGTAGGGCTGTGAGTTTCATGGAAGCGTCGTGAGTTATTTTATTCCATCTTTTGTTGAATCTGTTTGAACTCTTGCCAATAATTTGCGGTTTCACATGAATTTGAAGACCTTTAGTGACTGTATTTGTTTCGAGGAAATGATGCAAGAAAGTGCAATGATGCTTTAGGCGAATTAAAGCATTAGTTTCATTGCGTAAAGTTTTGAATGTTTTCTGTATTTGTTGAGACATCGTCTCCATTCTAAGAGATACGGCAACAATTTAAATATAAGAAGGAAACAATGGAACGGATACAGTAACACTACATAAATACAAGACAGAAAAGGGTGTTAGATCACACCAAAGGTAGATCGAGCCATACGAGGTAGGTAATATAAAGAATACAAATCATATGGCGAATAACAACCCTCTCAAGCGTACTGGATCCACCAAGGGATCACGTCTGTCAGGGATTAATTAAAATAGATGCAATAAACTGACGACGAACAGTACGAAACTAGTAACTAACTAGCCTAAGCGCTTTCGACTCTTAATGAGTCTTTTTCAAAGGCAAATACAAAACATAGTTACGACAAACAAATAAACACAAAAACGTTGCGTTTGTAAACCTCTACATTTCTATCTTCACATGTGCTAAAACTATAAATACAACCAGCTTGTATAGACTAGTTGCGGAAACTGAAAACGTTGTATAATTCCCTAAAAGTCTACAAGCCAAAGCGACATCTATTTTTACTTTGTGTACATATGTAACGCAGATTATATCCCGGATATTTGGTTCTATACCGGTTATTCTTATAGTAAAAATTGAAGGATAAGAAGATTTAGAAAATGTTAAATTCTACTAGTGCATAGTTTTCATTTTCTAGTCTTCTTGGTTTAGACCGCTTGGTTTCAATGTTCTAAGGCGGCGTATCCAGTATGATTCCTTTTCCTTCCTGGTTTCGGAACTCCAGCTGTGGTTGTTGGCAATAGCGATAAGTATTATATCACTGAAAGTGTGGCCAGGGGAGGAGAAGTGTTCTGCGACCGGGCTTCTGTACAGCTTTTTTGTCATCCAATCAGATCTATGAAGGTTTATCCTTATGTGTAGCTTTTCAGTTTCTCCCACGTACTGAAGGCCACAGATCTTACATGTGATGAGATAAATCACATTCTCTGTTTTGCACGTTTTGTGTGGACCATGTATGTTTAGTTTTTCTTTAGTCACTGTGCTAGTGAATGTTTTGGTCTCTATCATATGTTGACAGGTTTTGCATCTTTTATCGCCACAGGGTCCAGATTGACTAGGTTGGTTTTGACTAGCGATTGTTGTTAGCTTGGCCCTGACTAGGATGTCCTTTAGGTTTTTTGGTCTCCGGTAAGCTACTACAGGTTTGTTCGGAAGTATTAGGTTTAGTATGTCTGACGATTGCACGGTTGGCCAGTGGTTTGCGATGATTTTACCTACTTTGGGATTGTCTGGGTGATAGGTCAGAATAAATGGTATCCTATCAACCTTTTCTTTCTGTCCATATCTGAGTAGGTCATCACGGTTTGTTTGTTTGGCCCTTTGGATTGCCTCTGCAATCAGGTCTTTGTCGTAGCCTCGGTAAATTAAATGTTTAGCCAGCTCTTCAGACCTTTCTATGAATCTTTCATCGTCGGAGCAAATTCTGCGTATCCTCAGTGCCTGGCTATATGGAATGTTCTTAATGCAGTGTTTTGGATGACAGCTGGTTGGGAGAAGATACTGGTGTTTGTCGGTTGGTTTCGAGTAGATGTCTGTGTGTAATTTGTTTTCCACCAGTCTGGTTGTTGTGTCCAGGAAAACATGGTTTGAGTTGGAAATTTCTGCCGTGAATTTTATTGAAGGATGGAAGTTGTTTGCCTTTGAAATGAAGTCATCCAGACTTTCTCTTCCATACTGCCACTTCATTTCTATATCATCGATAAAGCGTACCCACTGGTATGGTGTACGCTCAACCGATGCTAAGAGCTTTCCCTCAAGTTTTCCCATGAAAATGTTAGCATACGAAGGGGCCATTTTAGTACCCATTGCAGTTCCATTGATTTGTAGGTAGTTTTCTTCATTAAATTCAAAGTTGTTGAGTTTTAGGACAAGCTCCAGGAGTTGGATTAAGAAGTGTGTGAGTGGATTGTTTACAGTTCTTGTTTCCCATGCTTCGCTGCATGCCTGTAACCCTTCGTTGTGCGGTATGTTGGTGTACAAAGATGTGACGTCTAAGGAAGCAAGTAATGTATCTGGCAGTAATGGTTCACTAGCTTTGCTTTTTATGAGATAATCTGTCGTGTCTTGAAGATATGATGGTAATTTGTGGACAAAACTACCTACAAATCAATGGAACTGCAATGGGTACTAAAATGGCCCCTTCGTATGCTAACATTTTCATGGGAAAACTTGAGGGAAAGCTCTTAGCATCGGTTGAGCGTACACCATACCAGTGGGTACGCTTTATCGATGATATAGAAATGAAGTGGCAGTATGGAAGAGAAAGTCTGGATGACTTCATTTCAAAGGCAAACAACTTCCATCCTTCAATAAAATTCACGGCAGAAATTTCCAACTCAAACCATGTTTTCCTGGACACAACAACCAGACTGGTGGAAAACAAATTACACACAGACATCTACTCGAAACCAACCGACAAACACCAGTATCTTCTCCCAACCAGCTGTCATCCAAAACACTGCATTAAGAACATTCCATATAGCCAGGCACTGAGGATACGCAGAATTTGCTCCGACGATGAAAGATTCATAGAAAGGTCTGAAGAGCTGGCTAAACATTTAATTTACCGAGGCTACGACAAAGACCTGATTGCAGAGGCAATCCAAAGGGCCAAACAAACAAACCGTGATGACCTACTCAGATATGGACAGAAAGAAAAGGTTGATAGGATACCATTTATTCTGACCTATCACCCAGACAATCCCAAAGTAGGTAAAATCATCGCAAACCACTGGCCAACCGTGCAATCGTCAGACATACTAAACCTAATACTTCCGAACAAACCTGTAGTAGCTTACCGGAGACCAAAAAACCTAAAGGACATCCTAGTCAGGGCCAAGCTAACAACAATCGCTAGTCAAAACCAACCTAGTCAATCTGGACCCTGTGGCGATAAAAGATGCAAAACCTGTCAACATATGATAGAGACCAAAACATTCACTAGCACAGTGACTAAAGAAAAACTAAACATACATGGTCCACACAAAACGTGCAAAACAGAGAATGTGATTTATCTCATCACATGTAAGATCTGTGGCCTTCAGTACGTGGGAGAAACTGAAAAGCTACACATAAGGATAAACCTTCATAGATCTGATTGGATGACAAAAAAGCTGTACAGAAGCCCGGTCGCAGAACACTTCTCCTCCCCTGGCCACACTTTCAGTGATATAATACTTATCGCTATTGCCAACAACCACAGCTGGAGTTCCGAAACCAGGAAGGAAAAGGAATCATACTGGATACGCCGCCTTAGAACATTGAAACCAAGCGGTCTAAACCAAGAAGACTAGAAAATGAAAACTATGCACTAGTAGAATTTAACATTTTCTAAATCTTCTTATCCTTCAATTTTTACTATAAGAATAACCGGTATAGAACCAAATATCCGGGATATAATCTGCGTTACATATGTACACAAAGTAAAAATAGATGTCGCTTTGGCTTGTAGACTTTTAGGGAATTATACAACGTTTTCAGTTTCCGCAACTAGTCTATACAAGCTGGTTGTATTTATAGTTTTAGCACATGTGAAGATAGAAATGTAGAGGTTTACAAACGCAACGTTTTTGTGTTTATTTGTTTGTCGTAACTATGTTTTGTATTTGCCTTTGAAAAAGACTCATTAAGAGTCGAAAGCGCTTAGGCTAGTTAGTTACTAGTTTCGTACTGTTCGTCGTCAGTTTATTGCATCTATATATATATATATATATATATATATATATATATATATATATATATATATATATATATATATATATATATATATATATATATATATATAATCAAAAGGACATTTGAGAATTAATTTTAAAAAATCAAATTTATGCTAATATATTGTGAATATAATGACATATTTGAATTAAAAATGCATTGTATATCTTGCAGGTCTATATTATATTTTCAAGCGTCGTTTGAGGAGCGTTAGAGAGGATAGAATTAAAGTACTCGAATTCTTGTTAATAAACACTAGAAACACCCTTTGGCAATCGCTTTTGTTTTTCTCACGTGCAACAACTATTTTTTTTTTCTCGCGTGCAATGACATGTTTTTATCACAAGCAATGTCGTTCGTTACTTGGTTCTCAGCTGAAGGCTGTTACTTCTTGTCTTAACTCAAATGACAATTGTAATAATTATTGCAACAATTACGGCAGTAACAGCAACATCACTCATAATAATGGTGTTGGTATATAATGATTATGAAAATAAGTATTTACACTTATGATGGTGATGATGATGATGATGATGATGATGATGATGATGATGGTGGTGGTGGTGATGGCAATGTATTAATGCCGACGACAAATTAATCGTGATAAGGAGATATCTAAATGGCGGTATAGTGCTGTTGCTAATGGCATGGATTGGGATAAGGGAAATTTTAATGACTGGGTTCTTTACATTTAATTGCAGCAGCAAAGAGACACTTTTTAAAGCCTGTATATAAACAACGTTGAAATACTAGGCCCATTTTTGATTGTTAGGCTGGGGTATATAATATGGGCATGTGATTATATCATTCATTAGTGTTGTCTGTAGGTCTGCCATAAATATCACCGGCAAATATTTGCCTCTCTAGACGCCACCAGACACCCACCCCACCTCACCGTCCGTTTCTCACAAAAAATTGAAAGGAAATCAACCAGTCCTGTCGATATACGCGAAATTGTACTGTTTTATAAGCATTTTGACGTGTGTCTAGTGTTTATCAACAGGAATCATGGTCTAGTGTTATAAATATGAATCAAGTTGCATGACGCAGAAGAGCCTTTGCCTAAACTCCCATATTGTTGAAAACTATAGACGAAGTGATTAAGATTTTATAAACCAGTTTAATCGTTGTCATCCTGATTCACTTTTATCAGAAATATTGAGCGAGTATGACTTATCATGCAGATTGAATTACGCAATCAAAATTTCTCTTTTGTAAATACAGTCAATTTTCAATCAATACAATGACACCTGAGTTGATGCATGGGAGTTTGTTTGCCTGTATTGATGGCTATGTATTATTTGTTATACAAATTTATGGGATATCTTGACTCAGGCATCCACTGCGATAATGAATATTGAGGATTTCCACACGTGGCTTGTATCGATGACTCTGCCATTTATTAAAGTATGTAATAAAGGCGTTGCTGAGAGATACTTTTTTATCAATAGTCACTCTGAACAATGTCAAATGACAAGTACTCTATATAAATTTACACTCTGAACAATGTCAAAGGACATGTACTCTATATACCCTTGCACAGTGTCAACATCCAACTGTTACCAAAACTTCGTCATTATAACATGCACCTGTCTATGAGGATCTTGGATTAAACAAAAATTTTGGAATCGGCGTAGACGCAGATCATCTGTGGTTATATGTGATGTTAGTTTTGGTTCTGTACATAAAATACCAATATGCACGGTAGCTTAGATTATGCAGTTAAATGGATCAGTACCGTACATCCGAATGACATGATTATGCTATGAGATGGGTCATTAGGGTTGACATGATTATGCTATGAGATGGGTCATTAGGGGTTGACATGATTATGCTATGAGATGGGTCATTACCGTTCATCCGAATGACATGATTATGCTATGAGATGGGTCATTAGGGTTGTTAAAATTATGCTATGAGATGGGTCATTAGGGTTAACATGATTATGCTATGAGATGGGTCATTACCGTAGATCCGAATGACATGATCATGCTCTGTAATGGGTCATTAGGGTTGACATGATTATGCTATGAGATGGGTCATTACCGTACATCTGAATGACATGATCATGCTCTGAGATGGGTCATTAGGGTTGACATGATTATGCAATGAGATGGGTCATTAGGGTTGACATGATTATGCAGTGAGATGGGTCATTAGGGTTGACATGATTATGCAATGAGATGAGTCATTAGGGAATATCAGAATGACTAGAACAACATTGTTAATATAAATGTAACATACCATTTTGACGTATTTCCATTATATCTTAACGCTGTATCATATTTTCTCAGCAATTCTCTCCATTTAATGATTAAAGAAACAACAAGAAGTTAATTAAGTCTTTGAAAGCATGTACTAGTAGTCATGAATATTTTATTTAATTAATTGTTTGTTAGTTACAATTTTTTAATTCCATTACATATATTGTAATATAACATTAAGTTTACTTCAGTTTGACCTGATTGACATGTTTTTTATTTTTAATGTCATTGACATAAACAGCTAATAATATAAACAATGTGTCTAGTTGCTGACTTCGTTTCAAAATCAACGACAGTTTTGGTAAACAACATTTTATTTTATTTTATTTTTCCTTTCTCAGAGTAAGAATCATTAAGTTGAATCTAGGTCATGCCTGGACTACGTGACAAGTAGCATACACACTTCTATTTTCTTTTTCTAGAACAACGAACTTGTGACCATCATCCGAGAATCTGTTTTCCGTCTTAGGTAGTCATATCAACTGTTGGTTTTTCTTATAGAAGTTTGTTAGTTGGGCTCAATACAATTAACACGTGAATTTGTTATTATGTTGTGACCAGTTTTGGTTGATTTTTTTTATTTTTTCAAAAAATTGAATTAAAGTGATTCTTTTCCCTGGAAATTCATAAGTGAATTTCTTGGAAAAAGACATTTATTGAAAATTATACTGGATTTAAAACTGAAATAATATTTTCTGTAATTCAACAAAGGACTGTTGACACAACAGCACTTCGCTGACCATAACAGACATCATCGCCTTTGGGATTTCATCGGGATTCGAACTCAGTTTCATTCATAACGTTTTATTACATGAACTTCTATTTTTTTATTCTTGGAATCTTTTGGGATTTAACTCGTAAAACCGTAAGTTCTTTGTCCTCAATTTTTCACTTTGTGTTCTAGGGAAATAAAATATTTGTTAAATTTTACAACGCTTATACTCACTCTTTTCTGTTACTTATTTTAAGACCACAGACTCATAACATAATCCAGTTTACAAGGCTTCAAACTGACGACTAAGTTGCTAATCCACTAAGAGGCATATAAACTAAAGGTTCATATAAAGCATGCAATTCTCTTGTTACATGCTTTATGAGATTAATGTCTACATAACAAAACGAGTAGTCATTTTAATTCTCATTGACTTATATTGTAGTCTCAGGGATCAGATAGGACATAGTTACATCAGCACAAGACATGCATTCGAGCATTATGACATATTAGATGACGTACTGTACTGGCATCAAATAATGGTAGTGTGTCTGATATTGCACTCTTAGTTCGTTCTGTACGAGAATAAACAACAGATATTGCTTTTTCCAAAATTATAGCAAACATTTCGTGTTATTGTTAACTTAAAATGCGTAGACTTGCAGATAGAGAGAAAAAAAGACAGAGACGATACAATCAGAGAGAGAGAGAGAGAGAGAGAGAGAGAGAGAGAGAGAGAGAGTCAAGAAGGTATCTAGCCCGTCCTGTGAGTAATACAAGTAGAGCCTGACTACCAGACGCCTTCAGCTTCACAACAATTCTGTCATCTGCAATAAAGGATGATATTTGGTCAAAGATAAGGACTGGGGACAGATTATAATTTATTCACTGCACATGCGCAATTTATCAATTATTTATATGTACAGAACCATTCGATATATTTATAATTACGTTTGCTTATATGTCAGTCCTTTCCTACTTTATATTTATCAGCATAAGTTACAGATCAGTCAAATACAGCCCTATGTCATTGCGTGTTTACATGTTGTTTGTTCATATGCAAAAACTGTCAGGCAGAATGAAGTATGGCATCTTGATAGGCCATAATAAACCATATTTGCAAACTTAGAGCATAGTAATTTCATCATTATGTACCGGATGTTGGGCATATAGCCAAACATGTTTGTGAAGTACATATGATAATTAATTACATTACTGACCGTTCTGTCAATCGGACGTCTGTCTACTGAGACCCAAACCTCCAGCTATAGAGCTGTCTGTCTGTGTTTGTGTTGGTGCAGTGTGCAGCCGTTTGTGCCAGGTGCAGCAGTTTGTGCCGTGTGCAGCTGTCTGTACTGTGAGGGCGTATGCTGTGGTGTGCTGCTGTGTCGTGCCGTACAGCAGTGTAGAGCTACGTGTGCAGTGCCGAGGGGTGCTGTGCTTGTGTATTCGAGTGCTTCGAATATTTCAACGTTGCTAGTCGGGTTGAGGTTGATGAAGCGTGGCGGACCAAGGAAGAAAAATATAGACATCAGTGTTAACGCTTGTAAAAATAGTGTGTGTGCTAGATCACCAAGAACACAAACATGAATATGTTGACTGTAGTAAGCAAAACTTTCTAAACAATCAAATGTATCTGTTTCGCGGCATTTTCCGGAGACAGAGCGGAGCACCGATAAAAGCTACCGTAATGGTCAATTTTGTACAGGCTTGTCACGAGATAACTTTAACTTGGCGTAAAAATCAAAATCTTGTACTTGCACAGACATAATTTATATGGGAGTTGGAAGCACTGATATAAGACTCATAAACTTAATCAAGAAAAGTTCACCCTGATATTAAAATGAATGGCCCAATCTCCATCAAGATTTTTTTGGGGTATCCATGGTTACCCATTTTGAGACTGGCACATCGTGAATTGACAATTAATGGAATCGTCAGCGTATGCCAATGAGATGGTGGTGTATAGTTCATATGTTAATTCACATGTGGGCGAAAGCTATTTGAATCTTTCACAGAATATACCATACTCTATCCAAATGTTTATATTGTACATCTAATATAGCATTCTTGATTACCGATCTAATTTCATTCACTAATAGAAACGCCAATCCTACAACTCAAATTCCACTTATACAAGCTATTGTAGTGGTACAAAATTCAAGAGGTAAAGAAAGCATATAAACTAAGCTACAGCATACAAAATCTTTATTATATATTTCTTGAACTAGATATCTTTCCAAAAGGGAAAAATGAGTGAGTGGCGACGCGGCACCTTTAAAAGAATTTCTGCAGCCTTTGGCAACAGTTGATATTTCCTGATGGATTCCTGTCTACCCAGTAGCATTGTAAATATACGTGTTTTGATAAGCAATTTTTTCGTTATTCTTTTTCTACAGTATGTTAAAAGATGACATGAGTGAAAAATGCTAACTGTAATAAAACTTGCACTGAGACAGCATGTATCCCTGCAAATGTTTGGAGCACAGCGGTGTCTTTTGCCTATATTAGCACCAAATCATGATTTGATATTAATTGCAAATATTTTGGATCCTTGAAGGCATTTCATCGTAAACACACACGTAAGTAAGTAAGTAAGAAAGTAAGTAAGTAACTAAGTAAGTAAGTAACTTACTAACTAAGTAAGTAAGTACGAAAGTCAGATTCAGCAATGCATTCCGCGGGTTGTCCGTTGTTTTCAAGAAAGCAAGGATACTTGGCTTCAGAGATACGCGAACGGCGTCAGAACAAATTTCTTTATCAAAGATTAAGTTCCATGTTCCATATAACGATGGTCTATGCGTTATTAAAGGTGTTATTGCTTTGAGGGCAATTGCTTGTCATGCTAATATTGTAATCTGTGATAACACAGCATAATTCTACTTTTGTGATAAATATCCATGACGACACTATCTGGAGTCAAAATTAAAATATTGAAATAGCGGTGAACGATGATAACTCTACATACGTAATAAATTTCCTAGATAACACAAGCTGCATGAGTGTACAAGTATCAAAATAGAATATGAATGGAATTCAAGCAAAAAGGTTTCGATATGACACTTGTAGAACAAAAACCACTGTAATTTTTCTTATTTGTTTGGTTATTAGTTCTGAAACTAAGATACGTTTTATGAAGTTTTCCTATCAATAGGTGATACTAGCATTGGTACACGTTCATTTTACAGATTTGCATCCATCGTTTCCTGTATTCAGTCCCACGTCTGAAAAAGACTAAGTGTTGGCTACATCGTAAAAGCCTGTATATTGAATATAATGACCTTAATTATCAGGAATTTCAAGGTGCATTTATCCTACATTGTTAGTGGTTATATAGAATGCGCATAAATGTATTTATCCTGTGTTTTTCGTGACTATAAACTTAGATTTATTTATCGTACATTGTTAGTAGTTACAGAATGTACATAAATGTATTTATCCTGTGTTATTGGTCTATAAACTTAGCTTTATTTATCCTGTATTGTTCGGGACTATAGATCGTACATTACTGCAAACATGGATTGAATAAATTACTCAGATGTTTGTGGTTGTCTCATAGGCTGAAAATACACAAAGTCCTTGTCATAAAATGACATTTGTACCTAATTATGCCCATTATAAAAACATATCTTGGTTAAAACAGCTTGTTACTAATTAGTGTCTTCATTCTTTATTTGTCTTGACAAGTATACCTACAAGCAGATCTACAGCACATAATAATGTATGGCATGCGCAAACCAAAGCATCTCCTGAAGGTTTATGTCATGTCGTGTCAGCCAGACACTAAATAAATACATGGCCTTTTATCTACTTAAGCAACCTTGGACAGGAGAGCATAAAGCCGCATTATAACTTGCGGATCTCTTTTCTCACTACATTTATCTCTGCCACGCTGTTTTCACTTGATAAAATGTTTTTATATCGTCTGCATGCAGGCTAATTTACTACTAGGTATTTAAAATGACTGTTTAAATCCAAGCCCAGTAATTAAGAATAATGGACCGCATTTCGCCAATCTGCCTGTATCTGAAACCATGTTCTGCATCTGATTAGCAAATTGTTGTAAAGACGGAAATAGTAGAATGAAAACCGATCTCGATTCCAGACAAAAACAGTAGAATAGAAACCGATCTATGTTCCAGACGGAAACAGTAGAATGAAAACCGATCTAGGTTCCAGACATAAACAGTAGAATAAAAACCGATATATGTTCCAGACGGAAACAATAGAATGAAAACCAAACTCTGTTCAAGACGTAAAAAGTAGAATGGAAACCGATATATGTTCCAGACGGAAACAATGAGAAACAACCTATTTCTGATGCATTTTTCAGTATTTGATATGGAAATGTTATCAACGGATGTTTATATGGATCAGCACACAGGGAAAAACAAATACATCTTGCACATTTTCTAAACTCCTTCATGACTAAATATATCCTTTTTCCAGATTTAGTCAATATTTGGCAGAGGTTAACAGGCTGAACCCAAATATACCCAAACATGGTAAATATGTTGGCATTTAAAAAAGGAGTCTTTAAATTAAGCCTAAATATGGTAAATGTGTTGGCATGTGAAGAGAGCAGCCTGTAAATTATACCCAAATATAGTTAATGTGTTGGCATGCAAAGAGAGCAGCCTGTAAATTATACCCAAATATAGTAATTGTGTTGCCATGTCAAGAGAGCAACCTGTATATTTTCCCAAATATGGTAAATGTATTGGCCTGTGAAGAGAGCAACCTGTAAATTACAATAGATATGGTAAATTTGTTGGCATGTAAAGAGAGCAGCCTGTAAAATACAATTAAAATATGGCAAATTTGTTGGCATGTAAAGAGAACAGCCTGTAAATTATACCCAAATATGGTAATTGTGTTGCCATGTGGAGAGAGCAGCCTGTAAATTACAATTAAAATATGGTAAATGTGTTGCCATGTGAAGAGAGCAGCCTGTAAATTTTCCCAAATATGGTAAATGTGTTGGCATGTAAAGAAAGCAGCCTTCTTGATGTTTCTTAAACAAACTATAATGTTCTAAAATCGATTATTGTTAGTTAAATATAAAAATTCCAAAGACCCCTCTCTCTCTCTCTCTCTCTCTCTCTCTCTCTCTCTCTCTCTCTCTCTCTCTCTCTCTCTCTCTCTCTCTCTCTCTCTCTCTCTCTCTCTCTCTCTTAAAATCTATTAAGTCCTTAATCCTGAATAACGGAGAACAAATATACCTACTGCATAGCAAAAGTATTATTGTTTTATTTAATGCAAGAAAAAACTCCATCCTGTTTCAAACTTAAAAACCCATTTCAAAGGCATTCTGGATTTATGAAATAAAGGTTCTGCACAAATCCAGGGACAAACGAAGACAAAAGTGGATACCGCAGAGGACACCAAGCGATATATATCTTATTAATTATAAAGATGCCAAGTCAGCTTTTCGAAGACTTCACAGAAAATTTGTGTTACATATTCAAAAGCAAGAACACGAAAACATGGATAAGTATGCCGATGTTGACCAAGATCAAGCTTGGAAAAAAAATTCAATTCAAACCGAAAGAGATAAACAACAGTTTGTTATAATATTTAATGATAGTATCTATCGTGATCCTGAATATATATATATATATATATATATATATATATATATATATATATATATATATATATATATATATATATATATAATTGCCCAATGGGCATCATGTTTGAAACTTGTATTCAACAGCGAATTTAGACAACAGATACAACATGTTTCATACAAGTTAGTGAATATGTTAAATTGTTTAAACAATCTACCTTATGTTTGGAGTTCGTTCCTATGACATCTGTACTTTCAGTTGTTCAGTCTGAAAAGGCAAGAGAGTATTATAATGTTGTTACACGAGAGGGGTCTTTGCTTGACAGAGCGTTGTCAAGACCCTGGAGTGATACCCGCTAGAAATCATAAATTTTCCCCAAATTTCCATAGACTTTTATACAACATCAGTGGTAAGTTGGAAAGCCCGATTATATACCTAAATTTTACTCTAATCAAATCAAGACCACATTATTCAAGACTTGCCAAATATCCATCAACCGCACATCCGCATAGTTTATCTACATCAACTTTCCGTATTATCAGCAGTTCACACCGTAGAAACTCTTCAACTATCCCTAAAACAAGGGACTATTTTAACTACGACAAGTTAGGCCACTCAAAGTACCGTTTCAAGGCCATCACGCCAGCAAAACTACATCACATTTGCCACCATAGCAACATAAACGGTATCTGCCCAGTTCCTTCGCGTTTATTCCATTCTGTAATTTACAGTATGCTACCGTAAACACTGCCACTGCAGTCACAACACCGGTGCACACAACTAGATTTTAATAAGGACTGCATTATTCCAGGGACATTCATGCGGATTGGGTCTGAATTCGCTTCTCATTTACCATGGCATCATGGAAATTCACTAACCCTTTCTCTCCATGAGGTTTGCTCCTAGTAATTGGCTAATTATTTCGGGCTAAGGAATATTTCCCATTGCACCGAATTCCAATAATCAAACAAGTAATCACACAAACCTAAGAATTGCTTGAACGGAGCACTATAACCAAATGCGCATCACCTTAATTTTATTACAATATAAATTATGTCAGTAAAATAATAAAATAAAATTGAGATAATTATTCATACATACAATTATATTGTTATAAATGATATACAAATTAACAATTTAAAAGAAAATTAAACAATTGTATGAAGTGCATTGGTATTAAGACCATTAGGATACATTGTATCTAATTTATGAATCCAATAAGTTTTCTTTATGAGTCTATTCATGTTTCAATGCACAATATCTATTGGCATGGAAAAAAAATCGAGTAGACAGTGGTTATTAGTATTAAAATGTGTATAAATATTAAAGGAAAACAGAATTTTTAATATGAAATCGATGATTATTAATTATTTTAGAAACATGTTGAAGTGTTTGTCCAACATAATGCATAACAACCACAAGCCATGATATAACGTGGCCAAGCAATGATATAACATGGCCAATTTTAGTGCTATATATTCATGTACATTTTCTAAAAGAAAAGTTATCCACAGGTCATAAAACACCACCTAATATTTTAGAGAGATATACCGCATGCTAATGAGCCAAAATCAGAGATAACCACCTCTACCGATTCTCCAAATCAGAGATGACCACGCCCACTAATTAACATACAATTTATTTTCATAAAAAAGAATCGTGTTTTGTTTTAATGATTTATTTCACTACTTTATTAGAAATTAAAAGTTTTGGTTCTTATTCAAGAATTCATCACATTAGAAAAAAAGAGTCAAGTATGTACATGGCATACCGTAATATTGGGCACGATGGCACACCGTCAGTGATATTAATCTACGGTGTAGAGAAACTATGTATCCCTGATGTTATTAATATTAGTCCGGCTTTAGAGAGGACATCGATAAACAAACCTGTGGCTAGTTGGGACAAGATTGGGAATGTCAATTGGCTTGTTTAGTTCAAGCATTGAATGATTTTGCATTTCCTATTGCGTGAAAGTTTGATTCTGTATTTATCTCTGTATGTATAATTCTAATTGCTAGATTTAGTTAATTAATATTTTACACAACCAATCTTTGATCGTGTCTTTACGGATCATGCATAATTGGATAATTTCTCATATACTCGTGTCATTAGTAGTGAATTTAACTAACTAAATGCTCATTAGAGATTGAAATGATGTAAAAATACATACATACATACATACATACATACATACATACATACATACATACATACATACATACATACATACATACATACATACATACATACATACATACATACATACATACTACCTATATATATATATATATATATATATATATATCTATATATATATATATATATATATATATATATATATATATATATATATATATATATATATATTTGCCTGCATTCGTTTCTAAACCAATATATGGAACGTGTAAATGTATTTTATTCATAGTGATGTCTGACACTGTGCACTACTTCATTTTATGAAGGATTGTTTAACACAGTGAGTTACATGTAATAGTAACATTTATTTCATAGGTTATTTTACATTAAAGTATAACCGCCTCGGATGCGGGAGGTCGTGGGTTCGAACCCCGCCGAGTCATACCAAAGACTTTTAAGAATGGTACTAAGTGCTGCCTCCCTTGACGCTCAGCATTAAGAGGTTAGTGTTAGGACTGGTTTGCCTGGTTTCAGGATAATGTGACTGTGTGTGACATCATGCCTCAGTGTTAGACGTCCCTATATACTATCACACTGCAGACATAGTATCGATATGACTGGAAAATTGTTAAAGCTACGTTAAAAATCTAAATCACACACACACACACACGCACACACACATTAAAATAATACAGTCCAGCCATAACAGTAAAACCTATGAACTCAAAACTTCGCTCGTGAAACTGGAGCACTTAGCCTTGTAAAATGGTGTGATATCATTGTGTAATAATAATATCTGATTAAGGAGTTAATATCGCCAAATTGTTTTATATCGTTTAACGAATACATCTCATCCACATTGATATTTTGTTCAAATGATTCTGCTTTTACCACTGTATTCAACAATATTGCTGATGATACATACCATATATGCGTGTCCAAAGTTTGCCTATAAATCAACACTATAATATTACATAAGTACGCACGAATGTGTCTAACTAACATGCTGTCGGATACAAAGAATTGGATAAGACTCAAATCATACGCACTCAGGCCGTTTTTAAATTATAACATCATACATTAGAAGCATACAGTATGTATATCAACATGAAAAATTACAGTTGCCTTAATTAAGGACAAAATCATCCAAATGATTCTTGTGTACGTGTGTAAGGGTGCAAAATTTGGTAGAGATAATATCACAGCACATTCTGTCATGGTTAGAGTGACAAGTTACCATTAAGATTTGAGGATGGGCTAGGCACATAATAACTTGATAGTTTGCAATATTTAACCTCTCTTGTTGAGTGGGTATAATTTAAATTTGAATAATTAGACTGAGACATATATATTAACGTGACACCATGCAATGAAAAAATGCCAATTGAAACAGATGTCATAAAATAATATTTTACAGAATAGTTATTAATAAAGGAAGCCTTGGTATAGTTATTCTGACTTCGACGGGAGTGTTAAAATTTTAACGTTTAGAGAAAGTTAATCATGACTGGCTAAACTTAACAAGGGAGTGTACTCCCCAGCGGGAATTTCATGCTTTAAGTATCATACAATGAAGTTTTAGGAATCCAAGTTATTTTCTGCCGAAGCAGAAATTCTTGATTCCGGGGAAGTTGGAAGTGTTCTCCCGTTATAAATTGTCCAAGGGACAGGAGGTCTTAAAATTTGAGAAAACCGGAGCCAGAAGCAGAAATTCTTGATTCCGGGGAAGTTGTAAGTTTTGTCCCGTTATAAATTGTCCAAAGGACAGGAGGTCTGAAAATTTGAGAAAACCAGAGCTAGAGAACAGACAGATGAAAAGATATGGTGATAAGAGAGCGAGAGCTCGAGAAGGCAGTTATATTTTCTCAAATGCACACAATACGTTCATTGATGTTAGTTTGTAATTATTTGTTTCATTTATTCGTTTTAAATTCATACATCGATTTACCTTTAGCTCAGGAAATAGTTATACATTCGTCTGTCTTGAATGTAATAGAACTCGTGTAGTGTAGGAATTAGATGAATTAATCTGACACGAATCGTGCATCCTAATATTTCATGCATTTCTTCTGATACAAATTGTGAGAAGTAAATCAAATGATTTTCATCCTATATACTGATAATTTATTTTTTCATGTCTTGGAATGTATGTCAGTGAATCTCTAATTATCAAACGAACGTAGTTAGGAACAGAAGCGAAGTCCATTAATTTTTTTGTGTAATTAAAGTTGTTGATTTTTTTGTTCAAGCAAGACTCGATGGAGTTAGCATTAGGAACGTTATTCGACTGACATAATGAAACTAATTAATAGCCCAAAGGGGGGGTAATGGTTTATCAATTATATATAATTACGTCATGGTTCCAGTAGAAATAAGAGTAACAGCTAGAAAAGACATTAATTTATTGCATTTGGGATGTGTGTGTGTGTGTGTGTGTGTGTGTGTTAGATTGCAAATTGACCATAGCATAGTTTTGTTGAATACGATAGAAATTATATGTTGTTAAAAGAGTGAACAACATGAGACGTATTTTGGTTGGTTATTATATTTTAGTTGAAGGAAGGATAGCTCCATATATCTGTACTGCAGTGGAAAAGAGAGCAGTCTATAACAAAGACGGTCGATGACCCAAAGAGGATAGCGGAAGAGAGGGAGAATAAAAAGAAATACGGTAATTCCGACCTAGAACTAACAATGATTTGAGGAAAAGACTGGAAGCAACCAGGTGATGTTGACTGTCTGCAAATTGAGTTCGATCAATCACTCGATCATATTGTTACGACCCTGTAATTGAATTATCTGTGGTAAGATTTGAAATTGTCTATTTTATTTTTTCTACTTTAATTTTATTTCATTTTTGTCATTAAATGTAGTAGTAGTAGTAGTAGTAGTAGTAGTAGTAGTAGTAGTAGTAGTAGTAGTAGTAGTAGTAGTAGTAGTAGTGTTGGCATGGGGGTAATATTGTCTTAGAAACATCGTGTTTAGTTGAATCGTAAATGTGATTCGTGTAATCACGAGCTTTGTATGATAGTAAATTCGTCGCAAGTAAACATTCAGAAGTAGCTATGTAAATGATTGGCTGATATTTGTTAAGGCTTTTCTAAAGTCCATATGGATTGCGAAATTACACGTGTCCTTCGTGCATGTGTACATGAAACGACGTATTAGTGTCTTTTATATGCTTAGTTATCTGTAAGAAAGTTCATTCGCAGCCGTAAGTGCAGTTCAGTCGCCGTTTACAACATTTTAGATAGTCACATAGCTTCTATTACCTTAAAAGGGTATATTTGTGCTGAAATAAGTTGTCTGTTCGTATGTCTACGTAGAACGATATGTTTTTTGTTAGTGGATATAATTGTACTTAGTCTACTTTCCAAAAAATATATTCCCTGGAGAACAACACTACTGGGTTTGGACAAAGGAATTTTCTGACATTACTTCTACATTGGAATAAAACAATACAAAATTGTGTTTCGCAGTGTAAATTCTGGGACTTTTATGTTAGCCTTTGTCTGACGTCATCATGCAACGTCTTGGACCTGAACTGAAGTTCAGACTGTGCCAATTTATAACTGTTTGTTCACAGGACTTATGTGATTTCACATCTTTAGAACAAATGTTTGGATCTCCTTCGTAAATCGTAAGTCTTGTTTCATAATTTATCTTTCCTCCATGTTTTCCTGGGAAATAAATTATTTTTTTGTTAAAATCATCAAAGCTTGCTGTCTTCAATCTTTAATTGTGTTACTTTAAATGAACCGATACGTAACAATATTATATTATCATTAACATATGAATTTTGCTTTATTGGTGTAACAAACCGGCTAATTAAATTTGACATAAATTTGGAAAGTTATTTCCAAAGTGACTCAAAGGTCACGTTCAATTTGTTTTACGTAATTGATTAAATTGTCATCTATGTTACATGCGGTTGCTAGTGTTGGCTCTATTCAATATCTCAGCTCATATCTGTTACTCAATCTATTTAATCGATCTAGGCAATAACACCATCATCGATCATCTTCTGGTGCACGATAATCAGACACTATAAGGAGTGGGGTTCTTGCATCATCCCACCTCTGATAACGTGATTCCCTTAAAATAAAAAGTTGGTGGATTATGCTCAGCTTGTTGATTAGACTTGAGCAGTTTCCCTCAAGTGTATGGAGTTCCCCAATCTATTATATATGGAGTTCCCCAATCTATTATATATGGAGTTCCCCAATCTATTATATATGGAGTTCCCCAATCTATTATATATGGAGTTCCCCAATCTATTATATATGGTGTTCCCCAATCTATTATACATGGCGTTCCCCAATACCTAGCGTTCCCCAATATATTATACATGGCGTTCCCCAATCTATTATACATGGCGTACCCAATCTATTTACATGGCGTTCCCCAATCTATTATACATGGCGTTCCCCAATACATAACGTTCCCCAATCTATTATACATGGGGAACACGTTCCCCAATCTATTATACATGGCGTTCCCCAATCTATTATATATGGAGTTCCCCAATCTATTATACATGGCGTTCCCCAATCTATTATACATGGCGTTCCCCAATCTATTATACATGGCGTTCCCCAATCTATTATACATGGCGTTCCCCAATCTATTTTGCATGGAGTTCCCCATTCTATTATACATGGATTTCCACAATCTATTATTCATGCTAATGAGAAATTGCAACCATAACATAGTAGAGCTGAGCTGCGAGCTTTGCATCCATGTATTAAAAGCTGACCGATGATTAATCAATACTTAATCCCTGAAGATGACCCCGTCGTGTCAGTAGGAATGTAACCCATCTTTTTGAAATGTGCTGCCACGTCTGATCCTAATTAAAACGGGCTGGAACACGTCAAGCTCACAAATATTTTTACATTCAGCGGTCGAAAATGATCGGCCATGTAAGTGGTTTTATTTTCTTTCTCCTATGTATTCATGGCACTTATTAGTACTATACTGTATAATTTCACTGTACAAATAAGCCAACATACATTGTAATTAGTGCTAACCGATCATATTAGTTACATCTATCAATTTTGAGGTTACATTTCTAATTCCACCAAAGTCAATGGCAGGGCATTAATATTATTAGTAGATTTCCTGGCAATTTTGGTTTTGCTGATGTATAATTACTAAATCCGTGTATCACAGATTTAAGGAAATTAAGATATTCTAAAATGCATATTGCATACACAAATTCTGTATGCATGATATTTTAGTCACCTTCGTGCAAATTACCAATTCCTCATTCTGTACATCTTAAGTCATGTTCTGACTTATCACAACTGTTATTCTTATTTTGGGTCGTATTTTAATTCCATTCGGTCAGATTATGAAGATGTGACTAGAAATTAAAGCTTTTTGCGTAATCAAACAAACAATCTTCTACATAAATTCAGAAATTGTTCCTTGACTATCAAACTTAGATTAATCAAGTCTTATTGCTGCATAATTCTTCTCTGGACCAACTTTAGTGAATGTATGAAAAGAAAATTAGTGACTGGTCATAACAATAGTCGTCTAGTTTATATTTAGCCTTTCAAGATGGAACTATTACTCTGCCATGTTTTTAAAGTAAAATGTGTTCAGTTTTGAGGAAGTAACGAATGGTATGTGTTTTAATTGATAACAGTAAGATATAATAGCAATATTTTGAAATCTCAGTGGAATTACCAAATCTTAAAAATCTTGGATTGCAGAAAACAAATAAGAAATTACCTTTTAAATGGCTAACATATTGTTTTCGTAACAATGCCGGGCGTATTCTATATTTGCAGATGTGTCTGTATAAGTGTACATAAGATACCCGTGATTGTTTATGTTTAAAATAATTTTGATAGTTTATATAGATATGGACTATACAGTCGGGGAAAAAAAAGTTTCATTATTATATCTTAAACGCGGATAACTGGTTACCTGATATCTCAAACTCAAAATATCCAGTAATGGTTAATAATTGTGTTCGTTATCGTAGATGCATCTCCTGTGATCTATGGTCAGTTAAACCATGCTCTATTTCTTTAATAAAATATTACAATTGAAAGCCATGGAATAAAAATGAATGTTAGAGAACGTTTACTTAAAAGGCAATGTGTGTTGTGACTCCATTATCACAGTAATTGATGTTGATAATCTGAAATCTACAGACAGAACCATGTATTGTTGTTCTGGGCTTAACGAATTACGCAGCACATAGCAGACTAGACATGGCAGACAGTAAATTGTGGCGGAAGAACCCGGAAGAACTCCGGGAACAACCACCAATCCACAGGAAGGGGTAACATGGCAATGATCTAAGAAAACGATATAGCCTACATTTGTAGAATCCATCACGTGATTGTCGAAGTTGAAGTTGTTGAAGTTTATGTAACGGTTTTTTTTTTCTTATGGGCGGAGTTGTTCGCACGATTGTTCTTGAATGGACACAGCTAATAAGTGTAAATATGGACGATCAAACATTACCTGGCGAAGAACAGTGATGAACTAGCTGGAAGAGATGGGACTTTCCCTGTGTGAGGCACAAGACATTGCTCAAGACCAACATAAAAGGCGGAAGATGGTTCTAGCCTTATGTCTCAGGTGGGAAGAGGGAGACCAAATATGACGCACGTACTAATTGTATTGAAATATAAGAACCAGCCTAGAAATGGGTGAGCATTATTAAATAGAGTATATAAGGGTTTGGGTGACAAGGATTGGTTAATAATGTAAATTATGTTTTAGGAAAAGGAATCTTATGAGAGCTTAACCTAGTTGAAAGGGAATAAAGTTTTATTGATGGAATTTAAGTCCTTTAATAGTCTTGAGCTTAGAACACTCATAACTAAAATTAGCACCCGACTTTTTGGTGCGGAATTGAAAGCACATGTTTCAAACACGTGCAGGTCCAGAAAATGCCGCGGCTCATATTTCCTCTGCACAGAAGCTGACTTCTATACTGATAAATATAGGTTTGATCATAAGCAATCAAAAATTTTAAGTTATTGAATTTTTAATATCATGGTGTTTGCATAGGTATACTATGGGCACTGCTCCTATGTCCCAGATGAGAAGAAGGGAATCAGCTAACCAGGTAACATTTCCCGTAACTATGCTCTATACTTCGGTATTAGCGATGGTCTTTTAATTCTACTGAGTCGTTCCACTAGCATTAGCGGAATCAATGCATGTGAAGATGTATTCATTATTGATAAACAGTTTCCTGTTGAATAAAATATATGTACCTGTATGGGATATCTCGACCTGTATGTGATATCTCGACCAGTATTGGAGATCTCGAAACTTTCAACAAATCTATTTACATTCATAAAGTACACTTACCTATAAAAGTTCAAAAACCATATATTACAAATATTGTATGAAATGTAGTGTGTTGCCAGCATAGAGAATATTAATTAAAAACATTTGGAATAGTGCTTTCGATGCACATACTCATTTTTTTGATTTACAAGTACACAGAGCTCATGAATTGCTTGCATTTTGCAACCTCCATAATAGATGCATGCAATCAGCAATGCGATTAAAGAGTAATTCTTCCAATATCTTAGATGCATGCAACAAGCATTCCTATTAAAGACTAATTCTTCAAATTCAATATTAGTAAAATAGATTCCTTAATACAATATTCGAGAATTTAAATACCATGTTATTGGGTTAGTTTATTTTCTTTTTGAGCTATTGATGATACAGGTAACCATTACTCTGCTTCATACAAACCATTTGTCTTCGGGGTGGGGCGTATTGATTTCATACTAATTACAATTGTCTTCGGGGTGGGGCATATTGATTTCATACTAATTACAATTGTCTTCGAGGTGGGGCATATTGATTTCATACTAATTACAATTGTCTTCGAGGTGGGGCATATTGATTTCATACTAATTACAATTGTTTTTTTGGGGTGGGGCGTATTGATTTCATACTAATTACAATTGTCTTCGAAGTGGGGCATATTGATTTCATACTAATTACAATTGTCTTCGAGGTGGGGCATATTGATTTCATACTAATTACAATTGTCTTTGAGGTGGGGCATATTGATTTCATACTAATTACAATTGTCTTTGAGGTGGGGCATATGGATTTCATACTAATTACAATTGTCTTCGAGGTGGGGCATATTGATTTCATACTAATTACAATTGTCCTCGATGTGGGGCATATTGATTTCATACTAATTACAATTGTTTTTTGGGGTGGGACGTATTGATTTCATACTAATTACAATTGTCTTCGAAGTGGGGCATATTGATTTCATACTAATTACAATTGTCTTCGAGGTGGGGCATATTGATTTCATACTAATTACAATTGTCTTTGAGGTGGGGCATATTGATTTCATACTAATTACAATTGTCTTTGAGGTGGGGCATATTGATTTCATACTAATTACAATTGTCTTTGAGGTGGGGCATATGGATTTCATACTAATTACAATTGTCTTCGAGGTGGGGCATATTGATTTCATACTAATTACAGTTGTCTTCGAGGTGGGGGCATATTGATTTCATACTAATTACAATTGTCATCGGGGTGGAGCATATTGATTTCATACTAATTACAAATGTCTTCGGGGTGGGCATATTGATTTCATACTAATTACAATTGTCTTCGGGGTGGGGCATATTGATTTCATACTAATTACAATGATACATCCATGATTTTAGATAATTTCTGGGAAAAGGAGAATGATGACTTGAGCACTTTGATATATGGTGGACAATCGACTATTTTATATTCCTGTTCTAGCTGAGTGATCTCTCTCTCTCTCTCTCTCTCTCTCTCTCTCTCTCTCTCTCTCTCTCTCTCTCTCTCTCTCTCTCTGTTTCCCTCTATCTGCAAGTCTACACAAATTAATCAAAGAATCATTTGTCATGTAAATCGTTGGTAACCGAATCAGTTACTTTTCTTCTTTTCTTCAACATGCGCTAGGTTTATAATTGTCCGTTGAATTTGTAGAGTTCTCATCAATACCAGTAACGCTCCGTAGAAGTGAAGGAGCCAGCGAATAATTCTACAAAATCTGTGAAGAGTAGGGTGCCTTGAATCAATTGCTCTATACGTGGAACTTAATATAAGACTAATCTGCATGGGGAACGAACTGATACGAGATTAATCTGAATGGGGAACTGACTGATACGAGATTAATCTGAATGGGGAACTGACTGATACGAGATTAATCTGAATGGGGAACTGACTGATACGAGATTAATCTGAATGGGGAACTGACTGATACGAGATTAATCTGAATGGGGAACTGACTGATACGAGATTAATCTGAATGGGGGAACTGACTGATACGAGATTAATCTGAATGGGGAACTGACTGATACGAGATTAATCTGAATGGGGAACTGACTGATACGAGATTAATCTGAATGGGGAACTGACTGATACGAGATTAATCTGCATGTGGAACTGACTGATACGAGATTAATCTGCATGTGGAACTGACTGATACGAGATTAATCTGAATAAGGAACTGACCGATATGATATCAATCTGCATGTGGAACTGACTGATACGAGATTAATCTGAATGGGGGAACTGACTGATATGAGACTAGGTCACAGATGAATAGACAAGACTGTGAGAAACGAAAGTACTATAATAAAATGTAGGGGATGCGTATTTGTTTATATCGCCACCGCCACCACCCCTATGCAATTCTTCGGTTTGTATGAATACTTCTTTGATTATTGGAATACGGTTCAATGAAGAAAATTCCTTAGGCCAAAAAATTAGCCAGTTACTAGGAGCAAACCTCATGGAGAGAAAGTGTTAGTGAGTTCCATGATGAGTTAATGAATGTCCCTGGAATAATGTAGCCCTTATTAAAATTTAGCTGTGTGACCTGGTGCTGTGACTGTAGTGGCAGTGTTTACGGTAGCAAACGTAAATTACACAATGGAATAAACGCAAAGGAACTCTGCAGATATTGTTTATCTCGCAACTGGCAAATGTGGCGTGAAGTGCCTTGCAACCATAGACTGAATGGCTTAAGGTGGCCTAGATAAAATAGTTTCCTTTATTAGGGGATAATTCTATTGTTTCTTTGGCGTGAACTGCTGACGGTACGGAAAGTTGTTGAAGAGAAATTATGCAGGTGAGCGGTTGATAGATATTTGATAAGTTTGGAATAATGTGGTCTTTTATTGATTATAGTAAAATCTGTGTATAGAAATGGACACGTCAGGCTTTCTAACTTGCAACTGAAGTTGTATAGAAGTCTTTGGAAATTGGGGTAAACTTGTGACTTTTAGCGGGAATCGCGCCAGGATTTTGACACCGCTCGGTCAAGCATATACCCCTGGCTTGTAACAGTACTATCATGTTACTAACAGATGTGAAGTTAAATATGACTACATGTATACCTAGTTTTGTTATTTGTTATACATATATACATTTCCTGACATACAAATCAGTTCTCAGCATACATGATACGTATCATTTAAAACAGACATCTTACTTCGCACAATTCGCATCAGAAGAAATTCATGAAAACTTTACTAAATACAATTCCTATAACATTCAAAACAAATCAATTATCACAATGCGTATCAGATTAATGCATGAAATTGCTACACTATATGATTTCTATGACATTCACGACTCATGTAAGATTATTTTCTGACCTCGTCGTAAATGGAAGTATGAATTTAAAACGAGTAAATTCAGCATATAATTACAAACTTATTTCGATGAACATATTGTATTAAATACATTTTGTGCCTTCTTCAGCTATCGCCCGCTTATCGTCATATAATTTCATATGTCCCTTCTCATGATCTCCCAATTTTCCAGACCACGTGCCCCATTGACGGTTTATAACGGGAAGATACTTCTACTCCCCAGGAATCAAGAAGGTCTTGCCTCAGCAGAAACAAACTCATCGGGGGTTTTTGTATGACACTTAAACCATGAAATGTCGTCTGGAGAATAAACTCCCTCCTTTAGCTTAGCTTATTAGAATCACCTTCTCTAACCGTTCAAAATTGTATATGACATGCATGAAAGTTAGAATAATTCTCTCGACCGCCTTTATTAATAACGACCCAGGAAAATATAATGTTATGTCGCCTTTTTCAAATGGCAAAAGAGTGTCTAAAATTTTTGATCTGGATTGTTTCAAATCTGTCATTGCATAAACTTAAACTTACATTGACATATATGACGGACAATTATCCAAGTGGGTCCTAATTAAACTCCAGTCACGCTCTAAATACAGCCCATCCTTCGCAGGTAGAAATTTGTTGCGAGCCTAGCTCATACGTTAAATTTAATGGTCAAGTGTCATGCTGACAGGACAGAATATGCTGCGAATATATCTCAAAAATGTTTCCACCATTACAACATTTGTATAGCATCTACAATAGTGAAAGCACTCATTTTACTGTCAAAATTTCTGTAAGTTTGCATGACAAGTATGCATGCACATCTCTGGTTTTTATGAAAGCTTCTTTCGTACGTATTTGTTTCATGTGATCCTTGCATGCAATAAGTGTATATCCATATAATCATTGAACGCGGTGAGTGCTTCATCTATTTGATGATCCTTGTATTCGGTAATAGGTAGATCCATGCTTGTCACCAAACATTTACATATTATATTTGCTATTGGTATGTTTTATTATGTTTCGAGGAAGACAAGGATTTCGTTCAGAATAATGCACATTTTAAATTGCAAATTATTTCCCCACCATTGCATTATCCAGGTAGAAAGCAAATACCTGTTAAATCTGTGTATTGCTTGAAGCAATAGCACCTACAAATACCTATTAAATCTGTGTATTGCTTGAAGCAAGAATCCTTGCAAATACTCATCAAAATACATCAGCGAACATTGTTCAACATAATGGCCCACAAAACATTCAAGTTCCCAAATTTAGATGTACCCATGAAATGAAGCTATTAGGTATTTTGTTCCTTCCAATTTTTCGGCGTATTGCTTAAATAGTTTTATGCACGTATTGTTCCACATCTTTTTGAACGATCTCTTGTGTTTAGAATCGTTTCTTTTTCTCTGGCAGGTCTCTAGTCTTTCTGCATTTAAGTTTTTCAGCCAAATAGCTTCAAACTCCATTTTCCGCTCCTCGTAAGATCGTGTAAATCATTTTATGAATTTATATCAGCGATTGTGTTTGAAATTGTTTAATGAGTCTATAGTTTGACCATGCTGGCACAACAAGGCTTTAGTCCAGCTACAAACCCATGTAAACCTTTGATAATCGTTGTCAGATGGAATAAAGTTTGAACAAATACACATACACAATGTTTGAACACGGACACAAATTTAAATGTAGCCACCTATTGATAGCTATAACAGTGACACGCGTGCAAGAAAGTAAGACCGAGGTTTCAATGATAACTTGCCTCTTTATTCAAATGCGATGTAGATAGTTTTGAACCCCAACCGCCTTGTCATTGACAGGCATAAACCAAAATCATGCATATATTTATATATGATGCTTTAGGAATGACTTGAAGTTAAGTGTATTATATGATTCAATCGTATAGAATGCATCGTTGCAATCATTACTAGGCTCATGTTTTCCCTGATTTGTCTTTCGTCCTTACCATCAAAGACTTTATAATTCATTGGAAAATGATTGTTTCCGAGATACTGATTTTATGTCTTTTTCTCAGATATGATTATTTAATTAAATTAATTTAATAATGAGGTTACGTCTCAATTTATAAATTGATGTTACTTTTTAAATGAGAGGAAAAATTGTAATTCTAACTATTAGTCAGCTTTAAGATGTGGCCTTCATTAATTATATTACTGGTCTTTGGATGTCCATTTCGAGGAATGATGGATGAGGCATAGAGAGAACGCCAGACTGCCTAAGACTCAGTGTAATGGTCTGGAATGCTCGCTTTGAAGAAATTCACAATATTTGAACCGAAAGAATATCAGGTGACCTCAATCGAAATAACAACGTCTGGGTTATATTTGTCTGCGTTCTAAAAACTAACATGTGACAATAATTTCGGCAGGAAGCATTAATACAAGTTAATTATACGAATTTGATTTCATTATATTTCATGTAAATTCAAATGAAATGTATCTTTCCTAATCCATACTGCAGATGAAATGTATCTTTCCTAATCCATACTGCAGATGAAATGTGAAGAATTACTTTGAAATCAGCAAATCGGTCCTAATATCTTGCTCTTTTCAACATAAGCACAACATTTTTAAATCGTAAGTAATAGAAACGTACTTAACTATAAATCATTAATAAAATGATGGAATGGCAACAGAAAATAAAAAACTGATAAATTTAATGCCGTTATGAAATGAATAAAGTTGATTACTATGTAATGGTGAGACTAGACGACTTGGTATGTATGCAATAACAGCAACTGGTATTATAATGGTTATATTCAATGTCTTGATCTGATATTGTTATGGTGATATTCAATGTCTTGATTCTGGTATTGTAATGATAATATTCAAGATCTTCATCTGGTATTCTAATGATATTCAATGTTTTCATCTGGTATTCTAATGATATTCAATGTTTTCATCTGGTATTCTAATGATATTCAATGTTTTCATCTGGTATTCTAATGATATTCAATGTCTTCATCTGGTATTGTAATGGTGATATTCAATGTCTTGATCTAGTATGATATTCAATGTCTTGATCTGGTTTTGTAATGGTGATATTCAATGTCTTCATCTGGTATTGTAATGATATTCAATGTCTTGATCTAGTATGATATTCAAAGTCTTCATCTGGTATTGTAATGATATTCAATGTCTTGATCTAGTATGATATTCAATGTCTTCATCTGGTATTGTAATGATATTCAATGTTTTCATCTGGTATTCTAATGATATTCAATGTTTTCATCTGGTATTCTAATGATATTCAATGTTTTCATCTGGTATTCTAATGATATTCAATGTTTTCATCTGGTATTCTAATGATATTCAATGTTTTCATCTGGTATTCTAATGACATTCAATGTTTTCATCTGGTATTCTAATGATATTCACTGTTTTCATCTGGTATTCTAATGATATTCAATGTTTTCATCTGGTATTCTAATGATATTCAATGTTTTCATCTGGTATTGTTATGATGATATTCACTGAATTGATCTGGTATTGTAGTGATGATATTCAATGTCTTGATCTGGTAATGTATGGATTATATTCAATGTCTTCGTCTGGTATTCTAATGGTGATATTATATGTCTTGATTTGGTACTGTATTGGTGATAATCAATGCCTTGATCTGGTACTGTTATAATGATATTTAATGTCTTGATTTGGTATTGTAATAGCGATAATGTATGTCTTCATCTGTCATTGTAATGGTGATATTTAGTGTCTTGATCTCTCATTGTAATGGTGATATTTAGTGTCTTGATCTCTCATTGTAATGGTGATATTTAGTGTCTTGATCTGTCATTGTAATGGTGATATTTAGTGTCTTGATCTGTCATTGTAATGGTGATATTTAGTGTCTTGATCTGTCATTGTAATGGTGATATTTAGTGTCTTGATCTGTCATTGTAATGGTGATATTTAGTGTCTTGATCTGTCATTGTAATGGTGATATTTAGTGTCTTGATCTGGCATTATAATGGTGATATTCAATGTCATTATCTGGTATTGTAATGATAATAATTTAGTATTGTAATGGTGATATTTAGTGTCTTGATCTGGTATTGTAATGGTGATATTTAGTGTCTTGATCTGTCATTGTAATGGTGATATTTAGTGTCTTGATCTGGCATTATAATGGTGATATTCAATGTCATTATCTGGTATTTTAATGATAATAATTTAGTATTGTAATGGTGATATTTAGTGTCTTGATCTGGCATTATAATGGTGATATTTAGTGTCTTGATCTGTCATTGTAATGGTGATATTTAGTGTCTTGATCTGTCATTGTAATGGTGATATTTAGTGTCTTGATCTGTCATTGTAATGGTGATATTTAGTGTCTTGATCTGGTATTGTAATGGTGATATTTAGTGTCTTGATCTGGTATTGTAATGGTGATATTTAGTGTCTTGATCTGTCATTGTAATGGTGATATTTATTGTCTTGATCTGGCATTATAATGGTGATATTCAATGTCATTATCTGGTATTGTAATGATAATAATTTAGTATTGTAATGGTGATATTTAGTGTCTTGATCTGGCATTATAATGGTGATATTTAGTGTCTTGATCTGTCATTGTAATGGTGATATTTAGTGTCTTGATCTGTCATTGTAATGGTGATATTTAGTGTCTTGATCTGTCATTGTAATGGTGATATTTAGTGTCTTGATCTGGTATTGTAATGGTGATATTTAGTGTCTTGATCTGGTATTGTAATGGTGATATTTAGTGTCTTGATCTGTCATTGTAATGGTGATATTTATTGTCTTGATCTGGCATTATAATGGTGATATTTAGTGTCTTGATCTGGCATTATAATGGTGATATTCAATGTCATTATCTGGTATTGTGATGATAATAATTTAGTATTGTAATGGTGATATTCAATTTCTTCATCTAGTATTGTAATAATAATATTCTAATAATAATATTCGTTGTCTTGATCTGGCATTATAATGGTGATATTCATTGTCTTCATCTGGTATTGTGATGATAATATTCAATGTCGTGATGTTATTATAATGGTGATATTCAATATCACGATCTAGTATTGTAATGATAATGTTCAATGTCTTAATCTAGTATTGTAATGGTAATATGCGATGTCTTGTAACTGTTAATGTAATGGTGATATTCAATTTCTTGATTTGGCAATATAATGGTGAGTTTCAATGTCTTGATTTAGTATTGTAATGACATTATTCAATTTCTTGATCTGGTATTCTAATGATAATCAATGTCTTGATCTAGTATTGAAATAATGTCTTGATCTAGTATTGTAATGGTGATATTCAATGTCTTCATCTGGTATTGTAATGGTGATATTCAGTGTATTGATCAATGATGATATTCAATTTATATAATGTATTGAAACACGTTCAACACATTTTGGAGTTTATAACTTTTCTACAATCTTCAAGCAAACAATAATATCACTCACAATGTTTACATCTCCTATTTGTAACAGATTAAAACTAGATTTTCTTGTTCAATAGGTGATAGTTTCAATCATTCCGAAGTTACCTGTACTGGAGAGCACTTCAGACTGGAACAAATCAATCTAGTTTAGTGACATATGGATTTAATTTGTTACTAACCTAACGATAAAATCTAACCTGAAAAAGCACAACGTCTAGCTGGTTAAGATAAATTGCACACCATTCTCTTGTTGTCCAAACCAAAGCATGGGGTTTTGACTACGGATCCTTCTATTTGGACTTGTCGCAGTTGGAACGTGTATTCTCGCAGGTTTTGTGTGTGTGTGTGTGTGTGTGTGTGTGTGTGTGTGTGTGTGAGAGAGAGAGAGAGAGAGAGAGAGAGAGAGAGAGAGAGAGAGAGAGAGAGACTGTTGCAAACTGGGTGAATATATTGAATCAAAAGGCTGCTGAAAGGCATTTGCAAAATGCAATATTGTTTCTGATGTCAATGCCGGTGCTGCAAGAGTTCCAAACAAAAACCTTAACTGTCTTAATTTCAACATTAATACCTGTATAATGTATGATTTCAACATGAATATCTGTATATTCACTGTGTTCAAACTCCATGATATCATAACTTTCATCGTTTGGCATAGCTAGTCCATAAAGGCAACATGCTTACCACGCTTCATGTTCGTTTTTGTATAACTAGCTTCTCTTTTGTTGTTGGCGTTCGTTCTTTGTATAACTAGCCTCTCTTTCGTTGTTTGTGTTCGTTCTTTGTATAACTAGCCTCTTTCGTTGTTTCTGTTCGTTATTTGCATAACTAACATCTCTTTCATTGTTTGTGTTCGTTATTTGTAAAAATAACCTCTTTTCGTTGTGAACAAAACACTTGTAATGATAAGCAAACTTATAAGACAGCTGATTGGATGGCACATACAGTTGCATCATTATCATTACTGACTTAAATTTCTTTAGAAATTACTGTGTGTGATTTGGATTTTTAACGTGGCTTTAAAAAAACATTTGATGACTTAAATTTCGTTAGAAATGAATGTGTGTGATTTTGATTTTTAACGTAGCTTTAGTGACATTTTGGTCATATCGTGCCGATGTCGGTAGTGTGGCAATTTATATTGATGTCTAGAACTGAGACATTATGCCGCACAAATGCAGCATGATATCCCACCAGGCTGACTAGTCCTAACACTAATCTTTTAATGCTGCCCTTAGGATTCACATAGCATTCGAAGCATTCCTGAGGATGATGTTACAAGACACTAAGCAATCACAATCGATCCCAAGACGGATTTGGCAGTCAATAGGTCATCGAAGTATTCCTGAGGATGAGCTACGAGTTTCTAGGTAATCGAAGTATGTCTTACGGACGATATTATGACTCTAGGTAATTGACGTATTTCCTCAGGACGGTATTATGACTCACTAGGTAATTGACGTATTTCCTCAGGACGGTGTTGGGACTCACTAGGTAATTGACGTATTTCCTCAGGACAGCGTTAGGAGTCTTACTGTCATCTAAGTAATCGAAGCATGTCTTGAGGACGGTGTTATTACTCACTAGGTAATTGACTTGTTTCCTGAGGACGGTATTATGACTCACTAGGTAATTGAGGTATTTCCTGTGAAAGATGTTATGACTCACTAGTTAATTGACGTATTTCCTGCGGACGGTGTTATGACTCACTAGGTAAATAAAGTATTTCCTGAGGACGGTATTATGACTCACTAGGTAATTAAAGTATTTCCTGAGAAGAGCGTTAGGAGTCATTCGGTCATGGAAATAATCGAAGTATGTCCAGAGGACGGTGCAATGAGTCACTAGATAAAAATCTATGGGCAGAGTGCTATTCAACATTTGAGAAATAATTTTAAATCTATTTCATCATATATTCAGTAATCAATTGCACTTCAGATTCTGCAATGGATTCATTTCAATCAGCACGTAATGTTTATTTTGAGCTTCTCATTTGAATTTTCAATTGATCCCCCAGAATTCTTGGTATTTTGTTCCCCAGAACTAATGCGCAATAATCGTCTTCTGAATCAGAGGCATTTTCCCAGATCATTATTTTATATCAAACTCAATGTATACTCAAAGTAATTAGCTAGAATTTGGTAAATTGGTGATTCTTTTGCGTGCTCCAGATATCAGAGTCGTGAGTTAAATATAAAATTTAAACACTTGATACTTATTGCTTACAATTTTAAGTTCCTGATGATGTATAAAATTTTGTGCAAGGTTATTAATACTATATTTTATTGTTAAGACATTTGGATCAACAAACAAAAAATAGGAATAGGCGGGTTATCATAGTCTGGGTATTGCCTTTGGTAGAGATTGTCAATAGTTGACTTACAATCACTTACGCTTTGTTGCTATTCTTTACAAATGGATTGTAAAAAGGGATTCATTATTTTTAATTTCTTATTCACAGAGATGGACATAAATGCCAGGTTAGATATTATGTCTTAGACTGATTAGTTAATGGACAGAAATATACGATAATTAAATTATACGGTCATACTGATGATAAGGCTGAGTTTGCTTTTAGAAATAGGCCATTATAGATTTTGACGATTCCTCAGTACATAATTGTGGTGACTGGAATGTTGCTCAGGATATGAGATCTTGGAGAATCGAACTGACTTGTCTTGATTTGACTAAATCTTGACTGTAAAGTATTACATCATGACAGACAAATCCTGTGAAACCCGAATGACCTAACTGCCATCTTTGAAAACATTTTGTTTCAAATTATATGGATTCTTCTATAATTCATGGCTAGATACCATCATTCAGAAATATTAGTCTTTAAAAGCATTACATAGTTGGTCCTCATACATAAAATTCAATTGTAAGTTATCAAAGCAAAATGAATAGATTCATTTGGTAACAAAATGTATAGAAAACATAGTAGAAGAACACTATTTTCAAAATGGTTAGAAAACTCCACTAGCTTGCAATCAACATTTTTAAGATTCTTAAAAATGTTTATAAGGTCAGAATCATTTATGAACCAAATATGAAATAGAAGTAACAAACGTTTGCACAAAGTGAAGCTGAGATATATACTTTACAACCATGACGAATCAAATTATCAACCCCACTAATTTTGAAAGATCAGAATAAAAAAAATTTAAAAGATCAGAGTAAAAGCCAAAACAGATATACCAGAAATGCGGACGAAAACTAGCAGAAGGCTAAACCTTTAAAATCAAGATGTAGGTGGTACGAATCTTGTAAAAACAACTCAAAAGTGTCTTAAATTTTTAAACAAATTAAAGAAATAAAAGAATTGAAGAATTTAGTACGGAAGATAAAAGGATGATACTAGATCAAGATAGGTGAAATCAGTAGACATATTTTTGTAAACAATTGTGAGCAAAAACAATAATAATTTTCAAATTCATAACTAACATTATAAACATGATAAAAAAAAAACTTTGGATCTTCAAAAGAATCTCGTACGAAGGTAAGTTAACATTTTAGAAATGAGGTCTATCACTGAAAAGTACGAAAAATGAAACTAGTCCTGATTCCGATGTATTTACAGGTCAGTCCCATGGATTCTTTCGGAAAAATCTAGCTTGTTATATCTTGAGGTCTCTGAATGCTGTATAAGATGTGCAACATTTTCGGAATTTCATTCTCAGGAAATCATATTTTGCATTCTAAAATAAAGTGTAAACACTGGAAATTTAGTTTCAAAGTAAATTGGAGACCAGTCTAGCTTATTACTATAGATTCCAAGATTGCTTTGCCATCTGTTGCTAATAGGGTCAAGAAAATCTTCCCGTTTATCGTATACGACCCAGAATGGTTTATGAACGGAATAATTATTAGTGAAATACATTTTGTACGATCTGATGTACTATCATGAAAAAAAAAATATTAATCGTCCCTCCGCCTACTCAGCCTTTGAAAAGACTTTCGACTCTGCTGAATGAGATTGTTAAGAAACTGCTCAAAAACTCTTTTAAATTTGAAGATTTCATTTGTGACGGGTTGAAATGTTTTATAATAAATCAAAACGTTGTCATTAATAATGATGCA
>JAEAOA010001044.1:1262500-1367500 GCA_016746295.1 Potamilus streckersoni | reverse complement strand
ATGGAGACATCAACAATTGTTGACAATACTTCAATCCATGCCACACCGGTGCCCACAGACAAAGACGTGAGTCTGGTGTCAACAGTATCAACATTTTGTCCAAAGCTATTTAGTCTCTGCAGGTGAAGAGGTTTCAGCATGGCATGTCTTTTTCAGAGGAAATTCTTATGGGTCTTGGAGAGCATAGTGCCTTTATTATTCTTTAATAAGCAGCGTGATAAGAAAGTTTAATTGGTCTGTAGTTAGGAACGGGTAGCTCCTTAAAACCCTCTGGCGTTGATTGCTGATAAGACTGAAAGGTGTTTGATATTACTAGATCTGGAAATGACTTTGTCTTCAACAACACACTCACCAATGTCGCAAAAATTAAGCCATCACAGACTGTTTCGTGCAGGAGGGGTCTGACCCAATAAACGCTTCTTTTTCTAATGAAGTTGTCTAAAGCGCTCTCCGCTACTGATCACTGCCATCTCACCTCTGTCTGCGTGGGTTCGAGTCTAAGATTCGGCGAATGTGGATATGTGAGAAAGCTTGCCAGTAGCTTCTCGTGGTTCTTTCCGCGATTTTCCAGGTTTCTTCCACCACGATTAATACTGGCCCCCATTTATAGCCTATCATGTTCTCAAAAATGGTGTGATGCCCAACAACAACTCGTCTTCAAATGAAACTGTAAATTGTGTGGAGATATTTCTTGCAAGTGAGACGTGTGATAGATGGCCCTATATACGGAGCGGTTTCCTCTGTGGTCGTATCGTTATATACCTCCTTGTCACTGCGGTAACAAACGAAACAAAGAATCCCAGTCGGTAGTACTTTAGGCTGTTAATCCAACAGTGAAAGCGTAATTACCTCTAGCTAACCACGTTTTGATTTACGGTGCTTTCAGTGTTCGATTTGTATTTGCTTTACATCCTCGATCCATGCCAAGCTGAATCAATACTCCGCTGTCTATATTAGAATTGAGTCTTAACAATGATTCGTTTCTATGTATGTTTGCTTCCCTAAGGCCTTGCTATTTTTTTAAGCTAAGTATAACTCGGATTCTAATTGCGGTAGCCAATGAAAGTAGGAGTTGCCGAGAATAGACCTCTTGTGCATACAAGTTGATGTCCCCTCACCGGATAGATAGACCTGCACTAAGCATAGATGCAAAGCTATTCGTGAAGTTTTTGTACGAGACGCTTTTAAAAGACAGATCGCCGTTGTCATGATATGCCAGTATAGTTCCATTTACATGGATTGACACTGTTGCTCCCGATACGTTCCTAGGAGATCCGTGGAAGTAGACATTCGCATCTACGGTGATATTGTCGTTGTTGCTGTTGAGGTAAAACAACCATAGTTTTGAATGTTTTGCGTTGTGCAATGGTCCCGCTGACTGTCATGGCTACGATTGCCGTTAATTTCACGACCGCGATATGTGATACCCACTGATAAGCGCAGAGGAGATGGACATAAATGGGATTATCAACCAAACCAAAATATCGTCTATAAAAAATCCATGATTTTAGGTCATTAAGGCAAGCTCCTGACCAAAAGATAATGCTAGTACATCCGGTCCCAGCACCGAATGATGAGTATGGTACCCAGTTATTAGCACACCATAATGTGGCAAACCCTGAGAGTCTAAAGAATGATGCATGTGTTTTTTAGTTTGCTGTTATTCATCATTATCTGGCGGGGTACTTGGATTACTACAAAGTCGCTATTACTATTGTATGGGATTAGTTTGGAACAAATCCAACGTTGTTTTGTACTCTGTGGTGTCTGCCCCGTACAAAAGCTTATTAAATTTTATCTGTCAGCTGGTCCCCGTCATTGATAACCGTAAGTGCGTCTTGGATGTCCATATATAACTTTCAGGCGTCATTTCGTGGAATATTTGGATGCGACACCTTAAGAGCAGAAATCCGGGCAATATCAGCGACTTTAGACCGATTAATATGCATACTACCATCGCTATGTACCATCGGAGCCAAACACAACAATATTGTTGGCGGTTATATTTGCTGGCTTGGTGAAAAGCGTAGGGACATCAGAGAAAACGACCAGGTCAATTGGGTCTTCGTTAACAGTGCTTTCAATAAAAGACGCAAAGTTGACCTTGTTCTTGTTATTGGTGAGGTAAAACGCAGTTACTGTTTCTGCTCAAACGACAGAAACACAGAAGATCTCTCAACTTAAATACTAGCCCATCTGAAAATATCCAAATGCGTTTTTCGTGTTCACACTATACGAAGCAAAATAAATAGTTGTTGCTGTTTTGCGGTCAAGCGCGACTACACATCGCACGAGAGGCTGTATACGGTGGCCAGTATAACTGCTGTACAAGATCCCGAAGAAAACTCCGGAAAGAACCACCGACTCACGTGAAGCTTCTGGCAAAGCTTGCTCACATACACACACTAGCCAAGTTCGACACTCGCTCCGACACCGAGAGACGTGGGATAGAAGTGATCGCTAAAGGCAAATGCATTAGACCACTCGGCCACCTGTGATCCCAAAAGAAGCAAATAAATAATAAATAACATCGAATCCAACAATGTGTCTGAGTTGAGCTGCTTTTAAGTGCCTTTAACACCACAATGATTAAATGATCACAAGCTGGCCCATCAGTCCTTTTCTTATAATATGAGCGTAGCCTATGTTAATGTAAATGAATACTAATCGTGACCCCTTACCTCGCAAAGATACAAACTAAGTTCAGAAATAAGCGGGGAAGGGGGGCTGTGCTGGTCGAAGTATGTAAGATAGGATGGTATTGCCCAGGCTTTTACACAGTGTACCCAACAGTTTAGTGAATGATCAATGTTGCCCTTTCAAAATCGATGCTTCCTGGACGGTGTGCCAACCCTTCGAATAGGTAGACATCAGTGAAGAACTAAAAGAGCTGGTTCATATGCAGCAGTTAAAAATTAGAGAGAGCCTTTACTGCCGCTCAAGGCAGGCACAGGAGTCCCTTCTTTTATACTTCGTCCGCTATTGGTAGCGTCGACGACTCTGTTTATGGCAAGAACACCTGATGAGCCGACTGAGCCAAGCGTTTCAGCCTATCTACTTTGTGCATTGCATTCAAGGTCGAAAAAGAAATTTAAGGTCGATTCCTCGTTTCTTTGTGAGTTTGATGTGTACTTCAGTAAATACTTTGGCGGAGAGAAAGTAGAGGAAGGTGTCTTGCACCTTCAACGCTACACAGCCTCTTTGATTTGCTCCTAGCAAAAGTTATACATGACGCGTATACTGTGGTCACCGAGTCACAGACCAAAACTAAGGCGATTTCATTTCGAAGTCGGGGTCCTGCATATATATGAAGGATGCATTATGTTATTTTAGCACTGGTCCTTACATCTTTTAATGTGCAGAGAGACGAAGGGTCATGACAAAAGATTGCGACGATAGCATCTAGCGTTTCTGACGACATAGTTTTCCAGAGGTTTAGAAAGGGCGGTAACTGTTTGGTGTGTCATCTCGTTTACAGCAGCACTTGTTTCTGGCGGTAGATCTTTGGGCCCGAGCAGTATCGTCTTGCTGAGGTATTCACGTAAGCATGGAAGCAGCCAGAATCTCAGAAGGCTTAGCGGACGTTTCGTCTATCCACAAACAGTTATTAAGGGGCCAGTGGTGGTGTACGTTTTAAAGCTGAAATTTAAGTGCTGTCCATAGCATTAGAGGTTTGTTACGTTTTGTACAATGCTCGCGCATTATCTGAGCTGCAGTCAGAAATCTGAGACTGTAGGCCACCTCCTAGTGTGACTTGCCACAAGAGACATATTTCAAGCAACTTGCGTGAATAGCGGTCCACCTTCATCCCGAAAGCCGCTCCTAATCGATACGATAGGGCAGGCAAGGGAATACAAGGTGGTGACATCTATTCATGCTTGAAAATCAGCTGGGTTGGCCCTTAAGCAAGAATACGGAGAAAAACATTTACCGCGTTATAAATACAACCGGTCAGACTCAAGGCTTACATTTCGACTAAACGCCAAAGGACGCTCCAATAAAACATACATATGCAATGTGCTCTCGGTGTGTGTGTGTGTGTGTGTGTGTGTGTGAGAGAGAGAGACAGACAGACAGAGACAAATAGAGATGAGAAATGCAATTGATTACTATTGCCGATTTTTAATTTATATGTTCTTGTGTTAATATCAGTCAGCAGATGCGTTTAATGATGTAGTTAGATATAATTTGAGAGAAGATATTTGTTTGGCTTATTCATTGGAATAGAAATGCTCATTGGACTAAAATATTAACCTGGGACTATTGTGAATTTATTCAAAAGAGTTCTGGACAATGCCATTTTGATACATCAAGACTATTTGCAGACAAGTTCATTCGAGGTTCTAGAATTCATTCGGAACAATTTCATTCTTTAGGACTGGTGTTAAAATTTTGGAATTAATTTGGATCTAATTCATAATACCGTAGGTCACTTTTAGATTGTCATTTTATAACTTTCTTAATTAAATTATTTGTTAATTTTACAAACCTTGTTGCTCTTTCTGTTACTTAGTGTATGGCCCTTAAGTCATAACATTTGCTACGACTTTTCTTTGCTGCTGATCTTTTCTCATCACGATTTCGATTATCAATTCTCCGAAGTCATTTGGTGGAACATGTCTGTTCCAACTGTGTGGGAGTCAAATCTTGCTGTGGGATTTTATGTTCATCCCGACGAATTGTTTTGTTGAGTCGAAACGGGTCATGTAACTTCGAGCTTCTGTTCAACTGACTGCCTGCCTAGAATCCAGAACTGACCTTGCAATTAATACGTCAAGCGCGTAATCATATTTACTTTTGGCTGTTTGCTTCCGCAAAGTAACTCGTATTTGTTTTGCTTGTAGTTCACATATAACTTAATCAAAATGCCTCCTTCCAGTATATGGTATTCTTTTCATAAGTATTGCCAGATGACTACCTCCACAACCGACACATATCACATAATCAGTTCACGTTCCAGTACCACACTTTCAACATCGACATATTCTAAATCCTCTTCTAAACTGCCATTGCATGCATCAATACTCATCAACAGTTTTCTCATAAACCCCTTTCTTTACCCCCATGTTCAGCCAAGCTCAAGTGTTTTTTGTCCCGAGAAAGGACTTCACTAATCATAACACACTATTGCCATTGTTTTCAATGAGCCGGCCTCATGGGAGGGGATCTCGGCCTGCCAAACGTCCGGGCGCTTTCCAAAGGCAAAAAATCGTCCCCACATTTCTTGGCAGCAATAGTTGTTTAGATAAACAGGGACCTCCAAAGGGGGGACACTCCAACCAGATACCCACCTAGGATTACCAGGGTGATGGAGTAAAACATAATTTGTACAATTACTTTTGTTTTCCTCAATAAACTGTTTAATTGAACTATTGAGTAAAGTTGTATCTTCACTTCTGTTAATATGATATTTCAGAGCACAATATAAACTGTACTTGACTCCAGAAAAGACCATAATCAAATAATTGTTTCTATTTTAGTCATCATGATCTACATAGGGTTACAAAGCGTCCGGTGAAAACGTTAACTCGCACGTGCCCTTTAAATCAAAATCAAAATCAACAAAAACATTATATTTGCTCAGTATCACATTTGATGCCATTGTAGCATGCATCCTATCTTCCGGTGATTGTATTTATCAATGAATTGTTGTATGCAGTTACAGACATGGGTAAACAGTGCAGCAGATCAGAGAAATGGCCGAGCGCTGATTGTCTTTATCAATGAATTGGGTATGCAGTTACAGACATGGGTAAACTGAGTGCAGCAGGTCAGAGAAATGGCCGAGCGCTGATTGTCTTTATCAATGAATTGTGTATGCAGTTACAGACATGGGTAAACTGAGTGCAGCAGGTCAGAGAAATGGCCGAGCGCTGATTGTCTTTATCAATGAATTGTGTATGCAGTTACAGACATGGGTAAACTGAGTGCAGCAGGTCAGAGAAATGGCCGAGCGCTGATTGTCTTTATCAATGAATTGTGTATGCAGTTACAGACATGGGTAAACTGAGTGCAGCAGGTCAGAGAAATGGCCGAGCGCTTTATAGACCTACCGATCCCTTTGGAAGACGGATAACACAAAGGAAGAACAGTATTAACAGAATATGCATTTAAATACCGTGTTACTACCAAGAAACCCAAATCACACAAGCTGGATCTAATATACCAAATGCAAATAGAGAAATGTATATTTGGAGTCATTCATACTGTGATAAGTATTCCAAATAGACCAGAAAATTACTTGACTTGGCTATTTTCTCTAACTTGCTGCACCATGCCTTCTAGTGTGTGCTTACATATAACAATCCGATTTACAAAATAACCATTATTTTTATCCATTACCGTAGACCTTGACAAAGATATTGATCAACGTTATAATATACGTACTAAAAATGTCAGGCATAATTTATAGTGATCAATGCAAAGCATAAAATTCCATAGCGAAAACACATTGAATATATTTATTTGTGCAACGTCTGAGATGATATAAGTTACATGATGGATTCAGAATAGAGGCGGCAACACTTCCTTTCTGGCAGTATGCGATGTATATGGCGTCTGATAACATCAATAGCTAGATTCAACACACCCAAAATAGCCCAAACAGAAAGACCTTAAGTAATACTTATAGGATATTCTATATTAACAAAATGCATTATGGCCGTTTTTGGACCATAAAAATTCACCTATACGGAAATTGCAAGAAGGTATTAATTCATTGTAGATTCAGTTGATTTGCAGCATATATTTCTTTTTCTGTAGATACGTAAAGGACATGAATCTTCGCCAATCAATATATCACTACTAATCCACCATTCAGGATGTATTCTAGTATAGAAAAGAATTAGCCATCTCACACGCTTTATTCTGCATTTCTCTTCATTTTAAGACAGCGCCTTGTTTTGCAGCCGGTCTCGGCTTCAGCAAAGATTTAGCGAAGATACTTTTTTTCGGTTTTTAAAAATGCAGACAATCAACAAGCCAAATTTTTGCAGTTCTTCAAGTGTAGTTTTTGATACTTTTGAAAGTTCTTTAAGTAGCACAAATTCCATTATATTAAGGTCAAATAGGAAGAAAGTCTTCAAATATTTAAATTATGAGTGCTTTTTGTAGTACATTGTGAGTAGAAGAAATATCCGTTGTCCGGTAAAATTTTTCTCCAACCAAATTCCTATTAATAACGAGTTAGACTGCTCAAAAATGTCTGTATTACCTCCCTTGATTAAATCGCTGTTTGGTTTTATTTTCTTCTGGAAATCGTCATGCAACAAGCCAGCCAACAAGTAACACTAAAGTGTACGGAATGCGCAATGCATAAAACACTAAAGTGTACGGAATGCAAATGCATAAAAATACAGATCTTTTATAATATATGGACACAAATTGTGATAAAAAAAGGAAAAGGTTGTTGTTTTCCTTTTCGTTCGTTTCTAAATAATGAAAGACGCAGGATACGGGTATCTTACATGTTATATTATGCCTAACTAAGAATTGGAATGAACATATTTCGGAGTAGATGGTTCTATTGCTCATCCTTTCATATCTTTTTTCAAACATAATACACCAATCAAATCATCACAATTATTTCTAAGCGTTAAATATAAATTATATACCGATCATGAGAAAATGACATAGAGAACAAACAAGAGACAAACACACACACATAGTGAAACAGAATAAAAGACGAATGTTGAAAAAAAGTCGTAACCTTTAAAAAGGTACCGAAACTGACACTCCTATCTTTATAAAACCCTTGCCTTTAGATAATTATAATAGAGAAAAATGAACTGCAAATATCAAATAACGTCCTCTGTCAGGAGATACTGTTCTAGTATTTGTATACACTGATTAAATCTTGGTTTCCAGCAAGTTTTGTCGTTGTCGGCTGCATACTGATAGCAACACATCACCCATTCACCCGCCCACCCCTTTATTAAATGACTAAACTGGCCTCTTCAATAATGTGTTGCGATCAGCGATTATTAAACGCCATAGTCATGACGTAGAACATGAGATCTCGTTAACAATGGACACGGTTTATGTTTTGAAATATCAAAATGAACAGAAATCGATCACAATCCGATCACGCAGAGTGCCCCGAGTACATTAACTTAGTCACCATTACCGTGATCCTCATTAACTAGGTTTATCTTGTATGGTAAAGTGTCACTCATTCTCTTCCTTTAACTTAGGCAATGAATGTAATAGATCAATCACCCTTGGCAAGCAAAGGTATGACTAGACATTGTGGCGTCATTTGAAATGACCAGCATAACAACACTATGTTCTTCCAAAAAATTAAATTTGGAATTGGAATTATCCGGGTCAAATGAGCACGCTTTGGTATTTATCGAGATATAAATATTAGCCAAACACTCCCGAGGTTTAAGAAAAATAATATATTTGATTTTTTGGTGATTAAGAAAATTTGACTAGTACTCAACCATGGTCAGTAATCCTATACTAGAACATTTTGACTAAAACTGATCTTTAAGAGATTACACATAAACTTATTTCAGGAGTTACGAGGATATCCATATACTATTGCATTTAGGTGTTACGAAGTAACCCATATGCCATTTCAACTAGGAGATACGATGATACCCATATAACATTTCATAAAACCTCGGTTTATTTTCAAAGAGCTAATGTAGAAATTGTTTTAGTAAACGAAAAAATCTAGAATAAGTATGTTCATCACTGGAGTTGCATTAATATAAAAGTTAGACGTCAAGCTAATGCTTTAAATACAGTGTATGTTCTTATTCAGTGCAAGAATTGTCATTCATTTTGTTTTCTCATATTCCATCTATCGATGATAATACTGACTGCAGGTATCGCATGTCTTTGTTTTCGAATGATTGTATCGCATAATCTCTCGTAAATTCACTCACTGTACACTGTGTTAACGAGTTTGATCTTGGCTATAGAAATGCGTTATACTGGCAGGGATAATCCACGTTCTAAATTATTTGAGACGCAATTATTTTATACATAATGCTACAGAAACTTTATAAGAACAGCGAATGTCGGAGTTTTCAGCTATGGAGTTTTCAAAATTAGGTTAAAACAGAAGCATCCATTGGACGTCAAAGTGAGATAGTTCTTTCTTCAATCCTAATCTGAAATTCTCCACCCACAAGGAATCCAGCTACTAAAACAGTCATGATTCAAATGTAGCACGTTGTGATGTGTCGAATTTTGAAAATCTTAGAAGCTTTGTTTAAAGGAATTGTATCAAAGTCAACTTAATTAAAGTAGAAAGGGCTAGAGATAGTTAGGTGATTATTTTCATTTCATCTCTGAACGTCACGTCAAAAGGGAATTCGTTCTGGCCGAAGTAACATGACCGAGTCAGAGGCTATGGTACAAGAGAATGACATAAGACCTTTCCCCAAAATCGGCAGGGTTAAAGGCGGCATCTGGCTTTAGATGATAGCTCAAAGAAAATGATTAATTACGGCATGATTAGTTGTTTAGTTTTCTTGTCAATCCAAAAATTCTACGAACATGTTTAGGAAACTGTCTATTCCGATTGGTTAGTATGGATTTATGGGCGTAACTATGTACGAAATTAAAGGGTTTCACTTTAGGCAAATTCTTTAGTCTTAGATCTTTCGCAAGGAAAGTTAGTACGACTCCGAAATTCGTAAAAAGTACGTTTTTCGTATTGAGTAAGGGGCCGGATAGTTCTCTCAGGAGACGGCCTATACGTGAGGTTCGTGGAAACATAAAGAAACGGCAAAAAGGTACGCAATCTTAGTTTCCCGATTTTAATATGATTATTTCATTTGTTGATCTATTTTGCAAATGTATTCTTGATATGATATATGTATGTATGATTTCATTTTGCAGGATTTTAGTGAAATGCTAGTCACGACATTTTATTCTTTGATTTTCTAATTATCAATTCATTTGGAGAATTGGCAAGAGTGAATGTAATTAAAATTTCATTAGATTATTTGAAAAGATTGCATGTAATTGAATCTTTAATACATAGGAGTGATTATGAATTTTCATGAATGATTTAAGAAATGATGGGTAATGTTTCATAGTTTATGGATTAACTCTGTTTAGAATGAGTATGACCTAACATTACATGTATGCCATATACTAGTTTGTAATATTTAATTGATCACTTAAGTGCATATCCATATACTAGTTTGTAATATTTAATTGATCACTTAAGTGTATATCTATATGCTAGTTTGTAATATTTAATTGGTCGAGTAAACTATTTTAGAATAGATCTGGAGGTCTAAGCCATATGTAACTTAACATAGCAAGAAGTCGAGTGGGGGTTACATACGGGTTCATACGGCTGAGTTGAATTTAATTGACCATCCCTAACGTGACCCGAATTAAGCTCAGAACAAGCATCGACCGTTTACGTAAACATAACAGTTAGCTAATAGAAGTTACTGCGGCAGAATTTATGCCTTTTGTTTCTGAGCCGAATTAACGTAAAATACAGATATACTCGGGAATGTGACCTATTGTCTATTGCGAGACATTTTTATTTATTGAAGGAAACAGCTTTCCTGGACACGGAATCCCTGAACAATCATAGGACGGGAACACATTCTACGCAGAAATCTAAGTCCAGAGACGTTTAAGTCAGAGTTAGACGGACACGAGTCCAAGACGAAAAGCTAGACAAAGATCGACAAGCAGGGACGAAAGGAAGTCTTGATGTCTGCATAAATTAGGTAATGAAGTCTTTCATGGTTATACTCAAAGGTCACATCCCATTGGCAATGATAATAGCAATTTAACGTGAAAGTAATTTTATATTTAAAGAAATTTGTATTGTTTTATTTGAGTACATGTTAGTACCATCTTTCCTTCTTTGTAGCTAAGTCATTGATTTCTTTTCATTTTAAATTCTGTTTATAATCTGATTATATTTTATATTTGTTCATTGAAAGGGGGCTCGTAGTGTTTATTTCTTCGATATACTTGTTCAGTGGTCTGCATTCTTCTTTCTATCTTTCCACACTGGGTAAATCACACCGCGGAGGTCATTCCCTAGCAACGAACCGTAGTGAAAGAGGTTGGTGTGTTTGCACGCCGCCAATCTGTCACACACGTGTTATTTAATATTCCTGTATGCACGTGAGACATGGACGCTGACAATGAGGCTAGAGTAAAGACTCCATGCTTTAGAGATGTGTTATTGATTTATTCTAAAAATCTCAGACTCGGTCCATGTCTCTAACGGGGAATTGCCTATTAGAATCCAATGGAACCATATGATCTGCTCACCGCATTAGCAAAACGCAATTAAGATGGTATGGTCACGTGTCTCACGCTCATCTGGTCTGTCAAAGACAATCCTATAGGTCACAGTGAGAGGACAGAGAAAAGAGGACACGGAAAAGAAGAGATGGGAATATAACATCAAAGTGTGGACAGGCACGTACAAAGCACCAAAGAGCAGTGGAGAACAGGGCAAAATGGAAAGATATTGTCGCAAAATGAACATTGCCGCCCCTACCACCAGCCAGGCTCTGGGATAAATAAAAGAATAAAAAAATTACTGCGGACGCGTCGCTTAACTAACCTCAACTTGGAGCGGGCAGCTTACTTAACCCATACCTACTGCAAACCGGTTTGGATGTTCAGTCTTTAATATCCAACCATATGCTATTCTCCTTGAAGTGAAAATTAGCTTTCAGACATTCGGCATAAGAAAAAAGATCCATTAGCACATGTGAATAGAAAATTATACCCACGCCTCCAAAGAGTTTTGCAATCCTCTGATGATTATTCTATTAATGGAGCACTTGAAACCAACAGGCAGCACTACAATGGCATTTGTACTGAATTGACACTGCATAAATTAACAAAATAAGACGTTATTTACTCAGGACGTTTGATTACAAGCTATGCTGACATCTGTACATTGTTAACATATAGTGTTCTTTGTCCAAATCAGTGAGAGTATGCTGAGACGTGTCTTGTCCACAGGTGTGGCCACTCTTAACCTCAGCGGTCACATTACGGTCCACTTGTGCATTTTGCGCAAGTATGTTGTGTTTAAATACCACACAAGTTACCTGCTTCATAGATTTCATTTAGTCCAGTGATGGTCAGTTTAACCGCCTTTTCTACAATATTTTTTTTTAAACATAATTCATCAATACAGAGAGTTCAATGCTTCGTGTATACTACATTTAAATAAGCGAGCAGTAATTAAAATTATCTCTTGTCTAGACGCATGCTTTTTTCACACACTTCTCTCAATCTTTCACTCCTACATTATATATTATGTGCATATTATGGAATGAGATATTAAAAGCAAACATAACTTGCACCAAGTAACCTGTAAGTCCCTGGAACATAACGGTTAGGCATTAACAATGATACAAAGATGATACGGAAAGTTTTTGGGTTAGAAAGAAGACACACTATAATCTATTCAATGCTTTGTTTGTTTTATTTCTTTCTTCCAATTTTATAAAACCTATTCATAAGGATCTGAAAACCTTATTTAATGTCAAAATGTCCTAAGGCACTTTACACTCCCCCACCAGCCTTTCTCCCTCGCTGAATTAGATGGTAAGACAGAAAGGTAATCGACCAATAAGGAAACGCAGGGATGGGGGATGGGCTATGAATAAGTACCTATGAGTAAATCTCTCTCTCTCTCTCTCTCTCTCTCTCTCTCTCTCTCTCTCTCTCTCTCTCTCTCTCTCTCTCTCTCTCTCTCTCTCTCTCTCTCTCTCTCTCTCTCTCTCTCTCTCTCCATGCGATGATATATATCTCTGAACATATGAATGATGGCAAAATATAGTCACACAAAATAACGGAATGGGGGAAATATAGAAATGGAGGAATCAAATAATTCAATGTTCGGTAGTAATGTTATTTAAATCAAAACAAGGAATTTAATTTAAATGAAATTAAATCTCAAGAAGAGCACTAATTAAAACAGAAACAGAAAGAGCGATTTAATATAAATTTTATACTTAATTAATCTTAAAAAAAGATTTACAGTTAACATTTTATTTGTTGTTCCTATAAAGAAATTAATCAAGCCCATATTTACAAAATCGGACTTAGTTACTAAGATATATACAAATGGGATTGCGATGTTAGTTACTAAGATATATACAAATGGGATTGCGATGTTAATCAAAATTGAGACTTCGAAAGAATGAGTACACAATAGTGTAAGAAATAACATTATCATGTGACATAATGAATGAAGTAATGTTGATATTATTGGTTCATGCAATAATAGAGTAACTATGATTTCGGATTACTTGCGCTGCGCGCATATTTTTAATCACCTCGTACCTAATTTATAGCTGGGAATCTGAATCAACTCGTACCTCATTTATATGTGGGAATCTGAATCAACTCATACCTCATTTATATGTGGGAATCTGAATCAACTCATACCTCATTTATATGTGGGAATCTGAATCAACACGTACCTCATTGATATGTGGGAATCTGAATCAACACGTACCTCATCTATATGTGGGAATCTTAATCAGCTCGTACCTCATTTATATGTGGGAATCTGAATCAACTCGTACCTCATTTATGTGTGGGAATCTGAATCAACATGCCTCTTTTATATGTGGGAATCTGAATCAGCTCGTACCTCATTGATATGTGTGGGAATCTGAATCAACACGTACCTCATCTATATGTGGGAATCTTAATCAGCTCGTACCTCATTTATATGTGGGAATCTGAATCAACTCGTACCTCATTTATGTGTGGGAATCTGAATCAACATGCCTCTTTTATATGTGGGAATCTGAATCAGCTCGTACCTCATTTATGTGTGGGAATCTGAATCAACACGTACCTCATTTATATGTGGGAATCTGAATCAACTCGTACCTCATTTATATGTGGGAATCTGAATCAACACGTACCTCATTGATATGCGGGAATCTGAACCAACTCGTACCTCGTTGATATGTGGGAATCTGAATCAACTCATACCTCATTTATATGTGGGAATCTGAATCAACTCGTACCTCATTTATATGTGGGAATCGGACGGTTTTATGATGACTGATAATAGTTATTGCACATTAAAACTATTTGTTATTTCTCTCAATTGCCGAAATCTCGTTTTTATGTTTACTTAAAGCATTAATTAGTAATATTTTCGTCGTACCCTTGCGCGTAGCATTCTTCTATTCGTACCAAGTTTTCAAACAATCAATCGCTAAGTGTCGGTCGCTGACAACTCTGGCGAGGAAATTTCATTCCTGGAAATACAGTCGCTAATGTGACCCGTGCAAAAAATGCCTGGGAGAAGGGGAACCGGTAAACGTTTGCACTAACCGATAAATTCCAACCCGGCCTGGTACAAGGTAAAGTATCCTTACCCGTCCATCCCTACTATAAACAAAACCAAAAGGCAATTTGTACTTGTCCTAGGCGGTACTGATAAATGTAGTTCAGTTGTGAATTGAATTGATTCTACTCATAGTTTAAACTCCTTATTCTCTGTATTGTCTTGACTTTCTAGATTGGGGAGAGGGTTTACGTCAAGATTTTACAAAAAGTAAATCATACCAATACAGTAACGGACATAGACATCATTACAAAATATTAAAATTTTACAGATGAGTGGAATTTCATGTTATGTGATTTTGTTCTTTCCTTGTGAGTTCCTGTTACTTCTATCATATGCTTATATGTGCTAACTTTCGTTTTGGTTTTACTTATACATGTTTACTTGATGCACAATAACGTTAAATTAATTAGTTGAACGCTTTGTTGAAATTCCATATATGGTATTCTTTTGTATGACGTTTTAGCAGGAAGAGACATTCCCATCTGCAAAAAAAATTTCTTGATAAAGACAAGACAAGAAGTTTAAACTTAATCATTCATTAAAGATGAAAGTTCTTACTAGATGTCATCTTCTTATGAAACATTTTATTTTAATTTCAGAATGCTAGATGACATTTTCTTCAACTAGATGACATTTTCATTTGAGACATTCTATTTTAATTTCAGAATGCTTTTAGTAAGACAACGAGAGGAGACAAATTCTGCTATAAAATGTCTTAGATTTTAATATTCTACTACTAAAACCTGACTTTAAAGCAAACATAATCGGTTTCGTCTGAAAAGGAGCGCATATTTTCTTTTAGATTGACATTCCTGCATTACAACAATTTGCAAGATTTCGAAGAGTACATGCATATTCTTCCAAAACGACCCCATCCAGATTACTAAGGTGTCGTAATATTTAGGAGTTGCTTGAAGAGAGATTCACATTAGGCGGTTTTATGTCTGAAGTAACGTATCCATTACCTTTCCCCTCAAGGAACTGTTCATTCCCACTGGTTTTGGTGAAAGGGTATAACATTTGAAGACTAGATCCTTCCAAGTTTTCCTTCCTCAATATTTGAATCTGATTCCTTTATTATTTTTCTACATGCAAACTCTGTGCAAACAAATTCGATTCACTAAACTTTGATCATCGAGCGTCAACTATAAGTTACCAATTCGACTCACTGGACTTCGACCATCGCGCGTCAACGATAAGTTACCAATTCGATTCACTGAACTTCGATTATCGAGCGTCAACGATAAGTACCAACCTACTCGAACTTTTCTCTAAAACTAACGTGCACGATCCAATGATAATACTAATGATTTTATTTGACTGTCTGATACAATGCTAATATTACCCATATCATCTGACTGTCTGACACAGTGCTAATATTATCCATATCATTTGACTGTCTGACACAATGCTAATATTATCCATATCATTTGACTGTCTGACACAATGCTAATATTACCCATATCATCTGACTGTCTGATGCAATGCTAATATTACCCATATCATTTGACTGTCTGACACAATGCTAATATTACCCATATCATTAACTGTATGACACAATGCTAATATTACCCATATCATTTAACGGTATGAAACAATGCTAATATTACCCATATCATTTAACTGTATGACACAATGCTAATATTACCCATATCATCTGACTGTCTGATGCAATGCTAATATTACCCATTTCATTTAACTGTGAGACACAATGCTAATATTACCCATATCATTTGACTGTCTGACACAATGCTAATATTACCCATATCATTTAACTGTATGACACAATGCTAATATTACCCATATCATTTGACTGACACAATGCTAATATTACCCATATCATTTGACTGTCTGATGCAATGCTAATATTACCCATATCATCTGGCTGTTTGACACAATGCTAATATTACCCATATCATTTGACTGTATGACACAATGCTAATATTACCCATATCATTTGACTGTCTGACACAATGCTAATATTACCCATATCATTTAACTGTCTGACACAATACTAATATTACCCATATCATCTGTCTGTCTGGTGCAATGTTAATATTACCCATATTTTGTTTGACTGTTTGATGCAATGCTAATATTACTCATATCATTTAACTGTATGACAAAATGCTGATATTACCCATATCATTTATCTGTCTGACACAATGCTAATATTACCCATATCATTTATCTGTCTGACACAATGCTAATATTAACCATATCATCTGACTGTCTGGTGCAATATTAATATTACCCATATCATCTGACTGTTTGACACAATGCTAATATTATCCATATCATTTGACTGTCTGACACAATGCTAATATTATCCATATCATTTGACTGTCTGACACAATGCTAATATTACCCATATCATCTGACTGTCTGATGCAATGCTAATATTACCCATATCATTTGACTGTCTGACACAATGCTAATATTACCCATATCATGTAACTGTATGACACAATGCTAATATTACCCATATCATTTAACTGTATGACACAATGCTAATATTACCCATATCATTTAACTGTATGACACAATGCTAATATTACCCATATCATCTGACTGTCTGATGCAATGCTAATATTACACATATCATTTAACTGTGTGACACAATGCTAATATTACCCATATCATTTGACTGTCTGACACAATGCTAATATTACCCATATCATTTAACTGTATGACACAATGCTAATATTACCCATATCATTTGACTGTCTGACACAATGCTAATATTACCCATATCATCTGACTGTCTGACACAATGCTAATATTACCCATATCATCTGACTGTTTGACACAATGCTAATATTATCCATATCATTTGACTCTATGATGCAATGTTAAAATTACCCATATCATCTGGCTGTCAGACACAATGCTAATATTACCCATATCATTTGACTGTCTGATGCAATGCTAATATTACCCATATCATTTAACTGTATGGTGCAATGTTAATAGTACCGATATCATCTGACTGTCTGGTGCAATGTTAATATTACCCATATCATCTGACTGTTTGACACAATGCTCATATTATCCATATCATCTGACTGTCTGATACAATGCTAATATTACCCATATCATCTGACTGTCTGGTGCAATGTTAATATTACCCATATCATCTGACTGTCTGATCCAATGCTAATATTACCCATATCATTTGACTGTCTGATGCAATGCTAATATTACCCATATCATCTGACTGTCTGATACAATGCTAATATTACCCATATCATCTGACTGTCTGGTGCAATGTTAATATTACCCATATCATCTGACTGTTTGACACAATGCTAATATTATCCATATCAATTGACTGTCTGACACAATGCTAATATTATCCATATCATCTGACTGTCTGATCCAATGCTAATATTACCCATATCATTTGGCTGTCTGATGCAATGCTAAATTACCCATATCATCTGACTGTCTGATACAATGCTAATATTACCTATATCATCTGACTGTCTCGTGCAATGTTAATATTACCCATATCATCAGACTGTTTGACACAATGCTAATTTTATCCATATCATTTGACTGTCTGGTGCAATGTTAATATTACCCATATCATCTGACTGTCTGATACAATGCTAATATTACCCATATCATTTGACTGTCTGATGCAATGCTAATATTACCCATATCATCTGACTGTCTGATACAATGCTAATATTACCCATATCATCTGACTGTCTGGTGCAATGTTAATATTACCCATATCATCTGACTGTTTGACACAATGCTAATATTATCCATATCATTTGACTGTCTGACACAATGCTAATATTATCCATATCATCTGACTGTCTGATCCAATGCTAATATTACCCATATCATTTGGCTGTCTGATGCAATGTTAATATTACCCATATCACCTGACTGTCTGATGCAATGCTAATATTACCTATATCATCTGACTGTCTGGTGCAATGTTAATATTACCCATATCACTTGACTGTCTGACACAATGCTAATATTATCCATATCATCTTTCTGTCTGATCCAATGCTAATATTACCCATATCATTTAACTGTTTGACACAATGCTAATATTATCCATATCATTTTACTGTATGATGCAATGTTAAAATTACCAATATCATCTGGCGGTCAGACACAATGCTAATATTATCCATATCATTTGACTGTCAGACACAATGCTGATATTTCCCATATCATTTGGCTGTCTGATGCAATGCTAACATTACCCATATCATTTGACTGTCAGACACAATGCTGATATTTCCCATATCATTTGGCTGTCTGATGCAATGCTAATATTACCCATATCATTTGGCTGTCTGATGCAATGCTAACATTACCCATATCATTTGACTGTCAGACACAATGCTAATATTACCCATATCATTTGACTGTCTGGTGCAATGTTAATATTACCCATATCATTTTACTGTGTGACCCAATGCTAATGTTACCTTGTTGCAAACTTCTCCCGGTTTTGTTGGGGTTGGTTTCATAGTTTTGATTATCGTTATATAGAGGGCGATCGCCGACGGTGTAATGTGCCCGGAACGAGTAAATATCGATATAAAGTGGGAACTTATAGTGGAATTTCTAAATATCTGAACAGATATATAGAACAGAATGACACGAGCACCCAGTAATGTAAAAAATTATAAAATGTAATCAAAATTCATAGACAATTGTGATAATGTATTGGATATGAAAGACACATTTCTTAGAATTAAATTATTCCAAGACGAATATGCTTATACAAATAGTCTATCTGTTAAATGACAGAATTAATTCGTCATCAAATCTAGTCAAAGATCGAAATCAATGCCTTGAACAGATTCATAACCTGATGGTTATGGTTCAGTCTATATTCACTGCAACTGTTCTTTTGACTTCCTTGTGTCTGTAAGTCTGGGTTCTTTCCACTTTACCCGTTTCCCTAATTCTAAGGTGTCGCGCCTCTTTCGGCTTTTCCTATTTTGTGTGGTCACTTTGGTTTTGTAAATGCGTGATACGATACGCGGTTGGTTCCCGTGGAGCTATCTCACAAAACGGCAAGTTAAGTATTATGTTAAGTACTCTACTGGATAGAGATCATGCTTTTTCCTCTTGTTAATGTCAGATAAGTTCTAAAGAAATTAAAAAAGATATCAGCTGTCATCTGGTCTTAGCTAGATACGGCAGACCATAAACAAACCTAGTTTCACACTATTAATGTCCTGCCTTATGACTGTTTCGACAATACACTGTTCCAGTCTCGTATCAATTACACAAATAAATGAATGACATTCCTTACATGGCATTTATAACGAATACACATGTTGATGTCTTTTGCATATATGAAATTTAACAACGTTAATTTCAGTCAAAATGCATCAAGTCTTTAACATACGTAAATTGTCTAAATCTGAGAATTTACTCGGATTCTCGTAACTCATATAACTAAAATAAGGCATGAAATTTTAAATAAATATTTATCTGTAATAATCGAGACTATACATTTAAACGATTCATTAAACTTATATAAAGAATATCATTGTACGAATTCATAAAGATGAGCTCACACAGTTGTATTCATATCAAGAAAATTGGCCTGCGAATCAAAACAATTTAATTGATGCAAATATAAACAAATAAATGAACAAATCGTCGCGTCACTGTAATCATATCAAGAGAATTGATCAACAAATCATGCATATACAAGCACATAAATCATAAAATTATCAATTTGATATTAAGAATTTACGGGAGACGGATGCAAAATACCTTGTCTCTTCACGATTTTACTGCCAGAATTGTGTTCATAGATTCTTTCCAGACTTCCAAATTCGACCAGGAGTTTTATAATCTTTGTTTTATCTTGCAGAAAAAAAAAATGGTTAAAAACTGATTAAAATTTTGCGATGAGCATATTTAAACCCAGAGTTTTCATATGGAACCACGCCCCCTCCCACGCCCCCCCCCTCTTATTCAGCGTAACCAATCCGAATTAAATATATTCCCTACCTGAACTAGGCTCAAAACAATGCAGTTCGTCTGGCAACCTCAGATTCCTGGTAACTTTTAGAAATGTCAATTCTCCATACAGATCGGAAGTACACCCCTATTCTTTCAAGTTAAATAAGGAAATGTTTAGCCAAGAACCAATGCTTCCATGACTGTTACATTTGACAATTAGTACGTTACGGCGATAAAAATATGCGCCAATCCCCATAAATATAATTAATCGTTCACCTATCCAACTTAATGTGTTCTTCTTAAATTGACATAAATCCCACCCACCCACATATACCCATATCATTTGACTGTCTCCCTGGTGGATACAATGATGATACTTTCTCAGAACATTTTACTATCTCCCTGCAATAAATAAACGCAATACTACTGTCTCTATGTATAGTACAAAGATAATACTATCTGTATCATATGACTATTCCTTATCGACTGTCTCTCTGTATGATACATTGATAATACGACTCATGCTGTTTGACTGTCTCCCTGTGTAATACTATGACAATACGACTCATCATTTGACTGTCTCCCTGTCTGATACCATGATAATACGACTCATCATCTGACGGTCTCCCTGTATGATACCATTATAATACTATTCATGCTGTTTGACGGTCTCTCTGTGTGATACCATGATAATACGATTCATGATGTTTGACTATCTTCCTGTGTGATACCATGATAATATGACTCATCATTTGACTTTTTCCCTGTGTGATACCATGAGAATTCGACTCATCATTTGACGGTCTCCCTGTGTGATACCATGATAATACGACTCATGCTGTTTGACTCTCTCCCTGTGTGATACCATGATAATACGACTCATCATTTGGCTGTCTCCCTGTATGATGCAATTGTAATTGCAACTCATTCTATTTAACGTTTCCCTTTGTGATATTCATTGTTTGACTGTCTCCCTCTATGATACAATGATAATGCTACTTATACTATTAGAGTATCCCTGTATGATCCCATGATAATACGATTCATGATGTTTGACTGTCTCTCTGTATGATCCCATGATAATACGACTCATCATTTGACTGTCTCCCTGTATGATTCCATGATAATACGACTCATCGTTTGACTGTCTCCCTGTATGATCCCATGATAATACGATTCATGATGTTTGACTGTCTCCCTGTATGATCCCATGATAATACGACTCATCATTGGATTGTCTCCCTGTATGATCCCATGATAATACGACTCATCATTTGACTTTTTCCCTGTATGATCCCATGATAATACGACTCATCATTTGACGGTCTCCATGTATGATCCCGTGATAATACGACTCATCATATGATTGTCTCCCTGTATGATCCCATGATAATACGACTCATCATTTGACGGTCTCCCTGTATGATCCCATGATAATACTATTCATTATTTGACTATCGCCCTGAACAGTCTGATACAGCTACGCTAATTTGACGACTTATTACGGTTGTAACGAATCCTTGAAGAGTATGAGTATGAGTCATCGGTTCAGATTGTTTTTGGTTTTTTGATCCGAGAATTAATGCCCAAAGTTGTCATCAAAACACGTTTCCTTTCGACAGGAATGATATTCAGTCCAAAAGGTCAAAGCGAAGATCAAATGGTATATTTTATGGTACGATTGCATGGATACGATTAAAGAATTGAAGTTTCATAACAATCTCTGACCCGAGACATCGTACGCAATTAATGGTTTAATAAATTCTAACACTTCATTACAATTATCAAAAAATTTACATTCTCATCATCAATACTTTCACTCGCTTTTCGTCGACTTTTACTTATTCCACACACCAACACTTTATATTTATTCCACACTCCAACACTTTATATTTATTCCGTGCTCCAGCACATTATATTTATTTTACACTTCACATTTGAACCTGTACATCGATTACTTGTGAATGAGAAGAAAACGAACCAGATGCCATTTCCCATGTCTTGTAGGCTATATGGAACTTTATGCTTGCTCCTAAAGATTATTAGGAATTTATAAACTAATTGATTTTTCCTGCCCTTGACCTCTCGGCTGTGTCTTAGTCAAAAGTGATATATTGATGGCCAATTGGAATGTTTGCAGGAGCTACTGCCAGAATGATAATGATTTGTGATTCCTTTTCGTGTGATTTATTAAAACAATCAGTGATATGTAATCTTTTTGTGTAAACATCAATCGATTATTTTGATCTTTTTGGAAGGTTCGAAATTCGTTGATTTGGTTTGACTTTATTACCACGTTGGGAATTTTTGATCCGAGAATTAATGCCCAAAGTTGTCATCAAAACACGTTTCCTTTCGACAGGAATGATATCCAGTCAAAAAGGTCAAAGCGAAGATCAAATGGTATATTTTATGGTACGATTGCATGGATACGATTAAAGAATTGAAGTTTCATAACAATCTCTGACCCGAGACATTGTACGCAATTAATGGTTTAATAAAATTAGTCAATTAGTCAAATTCCCTTAGTTTCAAATTGTACATCGGCATGGTGATTAAAAAAACAAATTCCATATATAAGAATATAGTTAACCTTAATGCAAAGTGTAATTTCTCTCTTTAAAACATCTTGTGTTCCTATGCATCCGCTGACAAGGAGGCGTACCCTTTGCAAATATAATAGATACGTTACCGCTGACAAGGAGGCGTACCCTTTGCAATTATAAATAGACACGTTACCGCTGACATGGAGGCGTACCCTTTGCAAATATAAATAGACACATTAGATTTTCACAGCAGGTTTAACATCAAGCTAAAAAAAATGGGCTCAATGTTTCTTTTAATGGAAGATAAACAGGGTGCATAAACCGAAACATAAAGTTTTTAAATCTCTGATATCTGATGAATTAAAACTGTATGTATAGTTTTTATCTTACAAAGGTTTATTGTATACTGGCGATTTAAGTGCATATGCTTGTGGGTAATAAATGGTAAACATTAATGATGTCGCACCCTCTAGATTTAATAATTTTCATACAGTCGTACCCTCTAGATATGCTAACATTCACGTTGTCGTACCCTCTAGATATGTTGACATTCATGCGATCGTATCTTCTAGATATGCTATATTTTATGCTGTGCCCTGTGAAGGATCTCAAGTAGCGACGATTTAAAAATTTGCAGACTTTTCAAAATGTTAACCCGCGATAACGGTGACTTGTTGAATAAGGTACCTCTGGATGTAAAACAGCGAAGACGTTTTTGCGACTTACCGTACGATGAACCATAATATATTACCACCAGGTATTCAGCAATGAAAATGTAACGGCTGTTTTTAAAAAGGATTGACCAAGATTAATTTTACAATGCATGAATCTTTTTTTTTACAAATTGTAAAGACGCAATTACATCCAGATTTATCTTCCGAATAGATCCACTCACACCTAAATTTAAATTTTCTAATAGTTCTTCTGAGCAATATGTGAATCAATTGATCTAATATTATTATAATTGATTTTTTATATCATGGCGATATTGGAAAGGATGAAATTAACTTGAACTGTGTTATAAGGAGTAATAAATTTATTCAGTTATAACAGTTTGTTTCCTGTCTTTAATATTGAAATATACAACTAGGTCTCTTATATATGAAACATTAATTATTTTTGTTCTATATTCAGCGCAAAAGTTCAATAGATGCTCACATTGTATTCTTCCGCTGTTCTTCCATTCGAGTAAGAATGACTTAGTATAAATAGCCAAATCGTCTTGAAAAAAAATGTTACTTCTATGACATCTTGAAAAATAAATGTTATTTCAAAGCGTCTTGAAACAAACATTACTTCCAAGGCGTCTTGAAAACAAAATGTTGCTTACAATTCGTTTTGAAAACAAATGATGTTTCAAATTCGTCTTGAAAACAATTGTTATTTCCAATATGTTACCTCGTTTCTAGGTTGGTTCCCATTTTTCAATACAATTAGTTCCGTGTGCCCTTCAAACCTACAGACGGCATGAAAAACGTAAAGAGCATCATCTATGTGTACTTATTAGGTCAGTCCCAAGCATACTGATTAAATATCATCATCTACGTGTACTTAGTAGGTCAGTCCCAAGCATACTGAATGAATTTCATCATCTACGTGTACTTATTAGGTCAGTCCCAAACATACTGATTGAATATCATCATCTACGTGTACTTGTTAGGTCAGTCCCCAGCATACTGATTGAATAGCATTATGTACGTGTACTTATTAGGTCAGTACGAAGCACACTGACTAAATAGCATCATCTACGTGTACTTATTAGGTCAGTCCCAGGCCTACTGATTGAATAGCATCATGTAACTATACTTATTAGGTCAGTCCCAAGCATACTAATTGAATAGCATCATCTACGTGTACTTATTAGGTCAGTCCCAAGCATACTGATTGAATATCATCATCTACGTGTACTTATTACGTCAGTCCCAAGCGTACTGATTGAATAGCATCATGTAACTATACTCATTAAGTCAGTCCCAAGCATACTAATTGAATAGCATCACCTACGTGTACTTATTACGTCAGTCCCAAGCGTACTGATTGAATAGCATCATGTAACTATACTCATTAAGTCAGTCCCATGCATACTAATTGAATAGCATCATCTACGTGTACTTATTACGTCAGTCCCAAGCGTACTGATTGAATAGCATCATGTAACTATACTTATTAGGTCAGTCCCAAGCATACTGATTGAATTTCATCATCTACGTGTACTTATTAGGTCAGTCCCAAACATACTGATTGAATAGCATCATCTACTTGTACATTATTAGGTCAGTTCGAGGCATTGAATAGCATCATCTACGTGCATTTATTAGGTCAGTCCCAAGCATACTAATTGAATAGCATCATCTACGTGTACTCATTAGGTCACTCCCAAGTATACTACTTGAATATCATCATCTACGTGTACTTATTAGGTCAGTCCCAAGTATACTGATTGAAAAGCATCATCTACGTGTACTTATCAGGTCCGTCCCAAGCATACTGATTGAATAGCATCATCTACGTGTACTTATTAGGTCCGTCCCAAAACTAATTGAATAGCATCATCCAAGTGTACTTATTAGGTCAGTTCCAAGCCTACTAATTGAGTAGCATCATCCAAGTATACTTATTAGGTCAGTCCCAGGCATACTAATTGAATAGCATCATCCATGTGTACTTATTAGGTCAGTCCCAGGCCTATTGATTGAATAGCATCATGTAACTATACTCATTAGGTCCGTCCCAAGCATACTGATTGAATAACATTATCTACGTATACTTATTAGGTCAGTCCCAAGTATACTGATTGAAAAGCATCATCTACGTGTACTTATTAGGTCAGTCCCAAGCCTACTGATTGAATAGCATCATCTACGTATACTTATTAGGTCAGTACGAAGCATACTGATTGAATAGCATCATTAACGTGTACTTAATATGTCAATTCCAAGCATACTAATTGAATGGCATCATATAAGTGTACTCATTAGGTCAGTCCCAAGCATACTGATTGAATAGCATCATCTACGTGTACTTATTAGGTTAGTCCCAAGTATACTGATTGAATAGCATCATCTTCGTGTACTTATTAGGTCAGTCCCAAGCATACTGATTGAATAGCATCATCTACGTGTACTTATTAGGTCAGTCCCAAGCATACTGATTGAATAGCATCATCTACATGTACTTATTAGGTCAGTCCCAAGCATACTGATTGAATAGCATCATCTATGTGTACTTATTAGGTCAGTCCCAAGCGTATTGATTGAATAGCATCATGTAATTATACTTATTAGGTCAGTCCCAAGCATACTGATTGAATAGCATCATCTATGTGTACTTATTAGGTCAGTCCCAAACATACTGATTGAATAGCATCATCTACGTGTACTTATTAGGTCAGTCCCCAGCATACTGATTGAATAGCATTATGTACGTGTACTTATCAGGTCATTCCCAAACATACTGATTAAATAGCTTCATCTACGTGTACTTATTAAGTCAGTCCCAAGCATACTTATTGAATAGCATCATCTACGTGTACTTATTAGGTCAGTCCCAAGCATACTTATTGAATAGCATCATCTACGTGTACTTATTGGGTCAGTCCCATGCATACTGATTGAATATCATCATCTACGTGTACTTATTAGGTCAGTCCCAAGCATACTGAATGAAAAGCATAATCTACGTGTACATTATTAGGTCAGTTTCAAGCATTGAATATCATCATCTATGTGTACTTATTAGGTCAGTCCCAAGCCTACTGAATGAAAAGCATCATCTACGCATACTTATTAGGTCAGTCCCAAGCCTACTGATTGTTCGAAGAGTCACATTTAATACCAATGCCTATGAGTTAGTTCATCCTAAAATATAGTACTCATCATAAAAAGACCTCTGGGTATCGCAGGTGAAGACACTAAGCACTACATAACACATACTTCGGGTATCGCAAGATGTTGAACACAATACAAAATAAACTTCTGGTATAGCAAGACACTGAACACCGCTTAAAAAAGACGACTGGTATCACATGACACCTGAACACCACATAAAAGCTAGACTTCTAGCATCGCGGGTGAACACACTGAACACCACATAACAGACTTCAGGTATCGCAAGACACTGAACACCACATAACAGACTTCGGGTATTGCAAGACACTGAACACCACATAACAGACTTCGGGTATTGCAATATGCTTAACATCATCTAACATAGATTTCGGGTATCGCAAAACACTGAACACCAAAAAAATAGACTTCGGGTATCACAAGACGCCTGAACATCACAAAGATACTTCGGGTATCGCATGACACTTGAACACCGACTTCTGGAAGACAAGAATAATTAACTTCTTCGTAAGAGCGAGCAAAAGATTTCACTGATTATAAATGGTTCATGTACAAATCTTGGCTGTGAAAGAAAAAAATATACACATAAATTGAATTTTTTTTTGTTTCTTATTGATTTTGGCGAAAAATTGTTCTTAGGAACAAGGTCTGCGATTTACGTTTCGAAAGAAATACTGCCGTCTGGAGGCAAGATATGTAACACAATCCAACATACTCATTATCATAGGGACTCATTATCGTAGGGACTCATTGTAATAGGGACTCGTCATCCTTTTCACTCGTAATCATAAGGACTAGTCATTGTAGGGACCAGTCGTCATTGAGACATTTGATGTAGGAATAAATGAGACAATAAAATTAAGAATGTATACAATCTGAAAAGCTTGTTTAAGAATACTTACCAGCTAGATATAGCCATTTTGACGTACTGTATGTACTCGCTTATACGTCGAATCAAATTAAAAACAACATATATCCTCATTTGCCGTAGCATAATGTTCCTGTGGTGTTTGTTCTAATGATTACTCCTACCAATATCCACGGACACAGATCTATCTGCCTGCCCATTATGCGACGATATATTTGGGTCCTTGCAATTTGCAGTTGGACTCGTGTTATTTGCAAGTAAATACGGTAAGTGATCATATATAACTTGTACATTCAATGACGATGCTTTCTTTCTGGCTTTTATACACCAATAGGAGTATCAATGTTTATGAACAGTGCAACGATGAAGCCATTACTCACTAATGTAAATTAATATTTAAAATTCTTTTGTAACGTAGATGTGACTAATAAATAAGCACGAGATAGAGCTATTTGTTGAAATATTGACTTGTATTAAGTGACGTGTGTGCAGTTACGAATCGAACCAGATTTGTATTTTTCAATAAATTGATTGCATTGGCAAAGGGCAGCAGTGAACAGGGAATGATCGTGAGAAATGGTTGCAAAGTCAACTGTGGTGACCAACGACCTCTTGAGTTAAGGGATTGGTGATAATGATAATTACATTGGAGAATAAACAAAACATAGTTAAAGTTTTATTTGAAATTTTACTTATTTGTCATCGATTATACCACAGATTCAGACTAACTATAGCAAGGTACAATCCAAATCTATACCTGAAAAGACAGAGGAACCCGTTTGTAGACCATTGACCCTGCATGGAATGAATCCGCTGCCCTTGGTATGACTTAAGAGGCGCAAGCGTGTGCCTCATCTTCGTGGTATCAAGGTCCCATTCACACAACTTTTATTTGCATGGCAGTTAAGATTCAAGGTAGACAGAACATATAACTAAACCTAGGAACTTTCTGGTCCTTGTGTCCCTCCGTTTAATTCTCAAAAATAAAAAGCATATAGGAAAACATTGATCGCTCTCACCCAGCTTTGTTTCTATAACCAAATCAATTATTTTTCCAGACAATCGAGAACACGCCAAGAGCTTATTCGTCGAGCATAGCAAAACATAAGTCTTATGGGCTATGTATCACTGTCACTGAAAAGTCAAACAAGTTCTAAAAAAAGGGAAACGAAGACAATTGTTTGGCCCACGTCGATAAATACTGTCATGCCATCATAAATTATTGGTCCATAATTTGAGCAGCAAGATTAGGAATAATAGTATTGAACTTTTTTAGAGAAGCATTAGTTTTAGAATGGACCTTAATAGATGTCAGACGAAATAGCCCAACTTGCACTCCAAACAGACTTAATAGATGTCAGACAAAATAGCCTACCTGTTGTCCAAATAGACAATAATAGATGTCAAAAGAAATTAGCCTTACTAGATTTATAGAATTGCCCTTTATGTCAGACGAAAAACTCTTACTGCAATACAAATAGACCTTAATATATACTAGACGAAAAGACCTTACTGCAGTCCAAACTGAAATTAATATATGCTAGACGAAATAGCCTTACTGCAGTCCAAACAGACCTTAATATATGCTAGACGAAATAGCTTTACTGCAGTCCAAACAGACCTTAATATATGCTAGACGAAAAGACCTTACTGCAGTCCAAACTGACCTTAATATATGCTAGACGAAATAGCGTTAATGTAGTCCAAACTGACCTTAATATATGCTAGACGAAAGGCCTTACTGCAGTCCAAACAGACCTTAATATATGCTAGACGAAAAGACCTGACTGAAGTCCAAACTGACTTTAATATATGCTAGACGAAAAGGCCTTACTGCAGTCAAAATTGACCTTAATATATGCTAGACGACAAGGCCTTACTGCAGTCCAAACAGACCTTAATATATGCTAGACGAAAAGACCTTACTGCAGTCCTAATAGAACTTAATATATGCTAGACGATAAAAACTTACTGCAGTCCAAACAGACCTTAATATATGCTAGACGAAATAGCCTTACTGTAGTCCAAACTGACCTTAATATATGTTAGACGAAAGGCCTTACTGCAGTCCAAACAGACCTTAATATATGCTAGACGAAAAGACCTTACTGCGGTCCAAACTGACCTTAATATATGCCAGACGAAAAAAACTTAGTGCAATCCAAACAGACCCTAATAAATGCTAGACGAAATAGCCTTACAGCAGTCCTAATAGAACTTAATATATGCTAGGCGAAAAAAACTTACTGCAGTCCAAACTGATATTAATATATGCTAGACGAAAGAGCCTTACTGCAGAACAAACTGACCTTAATATATGCTAGACGAAATAGCCTTTCTGCAGTCCTAATAGAACTTAATAAATGATTGACAAAAAAAATTACTGCAGTCCAAACAGACCTTAATATATGTTAGACGAAATAGCCGTACTACAGTCCAAACTGACCTTAATTCATGCTAGACGAAATAGCCTTACTGCAGTCCAAACTGACCTTAATTCATGCTAGACAAAATAGCCTTACTGCAGTCCAAACTGACCTTAATATATGCTAGACGAAATAGCCTTACCGCAGTCCAAACTGACCTTAATATATGCTAGACGAGATAGCCTTACTGCAGACCAAACAGACCTTAATATATATGCTAGACGAAAAGACCTTACTGCAGTCCTAATAGAACTTAATATATGCTAGACGATAAAAACTTACTGCAGTCCAAACAGACCTTAATATATGCTAGACGAAATAGTCTTACTGTAGTCCAAACTGACCTTAATATATGTTAGACGAAAGGCCTTACTGCAGTCCAAACAGACCTTAATATATGCTAGAAGAAAAGACCTTACTGCGGTCCAAACTGACCTTAATATATGCCAGACGAAAAAAACTTACTGCAATCCAAACAGACCCTAATAAATGCTAGACGAAATAGCCTTACTGCAGTCCTAATAGAACTTAATATATGCTAGGCGAAAAAAACTTACTGCAGTCCAAACTGATATTAATATATGCTAGACGAAAGAGCCTTACTGCAGTCCAAACAGACCTTAATATATGCTAGAAGAAATAGCCTTACTGCAGTCCTAATAGAACTTAATATATGCTAGACAAAGAAAACTTACTGCAGTCCAAACTGACATTAATATATGCCAGACGAAATAGCCTTACTGCAGTCCAAACAGACCTTAATATATGCTAGACGAAATAGCCTTACTGCAGTCCAAACTGACCTTAATATATGCTAGACGAAATAGCCTTACTGCAGTCCAAACTGACCTTAATATATGCTAGACGAGATAGCCTTACTGCAGACCAAACTGACCTTAATATATGCTAGACGAAATAGCCTTTCTGCAGTCCTAATAGAACTTAATAAATAATTGACAAAAAAAATTACTGCAGTCCAAACAGACCTTAATATGTTAGACGAAATAGCCTTACTACAGTCCAAACTGACCTTAATTCATGCTAGACGAAATAGCCTTACTGCAGTCCAAACTGACCTTAATACATGCTAGACGAAATAGCCTTACTACAGTCCAAACTGACCTTAATTCATGCTAGACGAAATAGCCTTACTGCAGTCCAAACTGACCTTAATATATGCTAGACGAAATAGCCTTACTGCAGTCCAGACAGACCTTAATATATGCTAGACTAAAAGACCTTATTGCAGACCAAACTGACCTTAATATATGCTAGACGAAATAGCCTTACTGTAGTCCAAACTGACCTTAATATATGCTAGACGAAAGGCCTTACCATACTGCAGTCCAAACAGACCTTAATATATGCTAGATGAAAAGACATTACTGCAGTCCTAATAGAACTTAATATTTGCTAGACGAAAAAAAACTTACTGCAGTCCAAACAGACCTTAATATATGCTAGACGAAATAGCCTTACTGCAGTCCAAACTGACCTTAATATATGCTAGACGAAATAGCCTTACTGCAGTCCAAACAGACCATAATATATGCTAGAAGAAATAGCCTTACTGCAGTCTTAATAGAACTTAATATATGCTAGACAAAGAAAACTTACTGCAGTCCAAACTGACATTAATATATGCTAGACGAAATAGCCTTACTGCAGTCCAAACAGACCTTAATATATGCTAGACGAAATAGCCTTACTGCAGTCCAAACTGACCTTAATATATGCTAGACGAAATAGCCTTACTGCAGTCCTAATAGAACTTAATAAATTATAGACAAAAAAATTACTGCAGTCCAAATAGACCTTAATATATGTTAGACGAAATAGCCTTACTACAGTCCAAACTGACCTTAATTCATGCTAGACGAAATAGCCTTACTGCAGTCCAAACTGACCTTAATATATGCCAGACGAAATAGCCTTATTGCAGTCCAGACAGACCTTAATATATGCTAGACGAAAAGACATTACTGCTGTCAAAACTGACCTTAATATATGCTAGACGAAATAGCCTTACTGTAGTCCAAACTGACCTTAATATATGCTAGACGAAAGGCCTTACTGCCGTCCAAACAGACCTTAATATATGCTAGACGAAAAGGCCTTACTGCAGTCCAAACAGACCTTAATATATGCTAGACGAAATAGCCTTACTGCAGTCCTAATAGAACTTAATATATGCTAGACGAAAAAAAACTTACTGCAGTCCAAACAGACCTTAATATATGCTAGACGAAATAGCCTTACTGCAGTCCAAACTGACCTTAATATATGCTAGACGAAAAGGCTTTACTGTAGTCCAAACTGACCTTAATATATGTTAGACGAAATAGCCTTACTGCAGTCCAAACTGACCTTAATATATGCTAGACGAAAAGGCGTTACTGCAGTCCAAACAGACCTTAATATATGCTAGACGAAATAGCCTTACTGCAGTACTAATAGAACTTAATATATGCTAGACGAAAAAAACTTACTGCAGTCCAAACTGACATTAATATATGCTAGACGAAATAGCCTTACTGCAGACCAAAACTGACCTTAATATATGCTAGACGAAATAGCCTCACTGCAGTCCAAACAGACCTTAATATATGCTAGACGAAATAGCCTTACTGCAGTCCAAACAGACCTTAATATATGGTAGACGAAATAGCCGTACTGCAGTCCTAATAAAACTGAACTGGACATTATACGGCAAGAACGGCCTATTCTGTTTACAACACTTTTTGGCTCCTGACTGGAGTATGACTCGAAATCACATTTAAGCAAGTTTATTATATTATCACATTAGTTTCAGTCCTGCATTTTACTAAAGAAACTTGTGTTTCATGCTTTGTAAGTTTGTTAATTCAAACCCGATTACAACCAGGGCAGGTGCCGGTCTTTATGATGCCCGACTAACAGTTGTTTTGATCTAATTCATTCAGGAGCTTCAAGCTCGTATTATTTGATTTAAATCATCCAGAAGCCTCAGGCTCGTGCGTATGACAGTTCAATAAACGAGCAGTATAAAGGGTGATTGTTTGATTTAGTTGTTATTCTTCCTCACGTGACGCATTCTCAGTGACATAAATCGCTTGATATGGTCGTTATTCTTGGTCACGCAATGCATTCTCAGGAAGATATTTCACATTGCGCAACATACCCAATAGTTTTGTTCAGTGCAATAAATCTCAAATTGGAGACAATTTCTTGGCAACATCATTTTGCTTTCGCTATAAATATATTGACTTTTCTATTAATACATTGGAAGTTTCTTCGTTTCATTATTGAAAGAGAAATAAATTATAGGTACGTGCCGCCATACCCTTGTAATCAGTAAAACAGCTGTAAATTTTTGGATACTATTTTCTATAATCATTCTAAGTCTTTTCTGGAATAGTTAGGATAATTTTCTTCCCTATAGGAAATTGTATTTTATGTTAATTGAAAGTGTGTTTTATACGTTTAAGAACTGAAATATACGAGAACTGTGGAGCCGTTCTTTGAACGACATTTTCCCTTTAACCCTTGCAGGCTAACTTCTGACTCAATTGAAAAAGCCTTATGTAGGCAATTGAATATGAGTCAAACTTTGAGTCATTTGAAATCCTTAATAAGTCTATTGAATACGAGTCACAGACACATAAACACATATTAGCTGATGAAACACAAACAGCAAAATGCAATCACACTAACTCTTAGCTACGATGTCGTAGCCTCAACTTGGTTTGTTGTGGTTGAGGCTACGAACTGATCGCATATCATGTAATGGAGCAAACATAAACCCTTACTAAAGTCAGAAACACAAATAGTTTAGAAATCTAATAGATAAGTATAATCATTTTGTCGAAGAAGTTTGGCTTATTTTGAATTTATTAAGCCCTTACACGGTAAAATAAATTGGTATAGTTATGCTAATCTCACCGTGTCCACCATGACAGATAACGCGAGACTCTCGCTGTGACCCCTTTTCTACATAAGGCTTGCCAGACTATATATGGGATAAAAAAAAAAACAACACAAACACAGATTTGATAGATATGATACGATTCGTCAGATTTGATATAGAGAAGAAACTTGATGGACAAACCCTTTTCAGCTTCGATCAAGAAGTATACCAGAAAACAGATTCAACGGAAAATAATATACTTCAAAAGCAAACTCAAAACTGAACAATTTACGCAAGAGCAAAAAAGAAAGAAGTCCAAAAGTTGAAAAAGAAAATGGTGAACATCATATAACCCATAAACAACCAAAAAAAACAGCAGCAGAAAAGCAACAGATTATTACATCAACATAACAAGGAACGGCAAGAAAGGAAATATTCAAAACCCAAAGAAACAACTGCAAGAAAGATGAATACACATATAACACTTCCCAAAACATCAGTAACCCAAAGAGTCAACATTAACAGAAATCTTGAAAATTCCAACTGGAATCAACATAATGAACAACGGCAAAAAAAAACTTGACTCCCCAGGGCACAGCGAAGAAGACGTACACAGAAGCCGTAAAATTGGGGGAATCAGAAACAATAACCATGAGAAAGACATTAACCAACTTAGTAAAAATTCTACAAGGACTAATAGAGACGACGTCTTAAGAAAGAAAAATAGAGATTTAAAGTATTCAAAAATAGAGGAAAGTGGAAGGTCCAAAAAAAGGGAAGAAAACAAATTAAGAGAGGTAAAGAAACCGTATTGAACCTCTCGCGTAGCAAATTAACTGATAATGACTATATATTGTTAGGAAAAGGGTTAAAATTCTGTCCAAAACCGAAATATCACGATAAAATTAAATTAGCTGGATAAATTTTTAACTTTTCTAGACGCTTAAGATTAAAATATTTTTTATGATAAGTCATACAACACTGAAGTGGTTAAATTGAATTATGTCATTCTAAAAAAAATGGGTTATTTTAACACAAGTAAATCATCTTTTGCACCACCTAATGGACGTGTTTCCTATTTAGATTGCTATGTTGACGCAATCACGTAAGAGATATTACATCAGAATCATCAAAAGCGATATTATAGTAATATTTCTAAAGACAAAATCAAGTCTTTATATAACCTAATGAATGATGACATTATAAAGATTAAAAAGGCTGATAAATCAAACACTATTATTATTATGAATCAAGAAGATTATGTTAAAGAAGTTGAACGTCAATTAAATGAAGAACAATACTTCCAACATATTAAAGAAGACCCGTCAATGGAAAGTAAATAAAAAATTTCAACATGCATTAATGAGATCGCTCAAACTAATAATTGCATATATGAAAAATTTGATACTTTCCCTCTTAACATACGCACACCTCAATTCTACATATTACCCAAAACTCATAAAAATCCTGATCATAATTTACATATAAATTATCTAGGGCGACCAATTACATCAGGTTGTAATTAATATACTGAAAATCTATCCAAATTTATTGATAGTGTTTTACAACCTTTGATGAATTCACTTCCTTTATACATTAAAGATGCTACTGCTTTCATCAAAACGTTGAAGTCAATTCCACAGCTATCTGATAACTCAATCTTGGTATCATTAGATTTAACATCAGTGTATACCAACATTCCGCATATAAATGGTATTGAAGTGTGTAAATGTTTTCTTGATAACAATCCTAATAACAGCACACTGTCTAGTGAAGATATTTGTAAAGTAATATAACTTTATCCCGGAAAAATAATTATGTTCAATTTAATAATAAAAAGTACATTCAAATAATGAGTACAGCAATGGTTAGTCCTATGGCTCCTTCGTACGCTTCTCTTTTCATGGGTAAATTAGAAAAGGATTTCCTTAACAAAGAAAAGTTTAATCCATTAGTCTGGTTTAGATTTTTAGATGACATATTTATGATCTGGAACCATTCAACTGAAGAAATGGAGAAATTTATTCATCGCCTAAATCATTTTCATCCGACAATTAAATTTACTTATACTGCATCAAGTACGCATATTTCATTTTTAGATGTAAATGTAATTAAACATATTGATAACATTATTTCTACAATATTCATGTCAAAGAAACTAATATCCACCAGTAATTGAAATATTCTTCATGCCATCCAATGTCATGTAAAAACGGTATACCATATAGCCAGGCTAAAAGATACCGACGCATTATTTCAGATGATTGTCAATTACATAATTCGTTGAATGATTTAAAAACATATTTCCAAAACAGAAATTATCCAATACACATCATTGATTCTGCGCTGAACAAAACCCGTAATCTTACTCAAAATGAGGCTTTAAATACAGCAAATTGTACAATGGAGAAAAATATAGTTTCTTTTACAATACAATACAATCCTTCATTACCTAATATAGGTCTTATAATTAATAAATATTGGAGTCTCCTAAACTTATCAAATAAAAACAGTGTAAAATCACTTTACAACCATAAACCTATTCTTGCTTAAAAGAGACCCATGAATTTGCAAGATTTTTTAATTAGAACAAAACATACAGAATATAATTTAAAAAATACAATTCTCATCATCTGAATGTAATAAACACCGATGCCCTCAATGTGCAAACATAACAGAAAGTAGTTCTTTTAGTAGCGCTAACACAAAAGAGACATTTTCCCTACGTTATAACACTAACTGCATATCAACTAACGTGGTTTATTTAATAACCTGTAAAAAAAATGTAATATGCAATATGTTGGAAAACACTTCAACAAGTTTCTAAAAGAATGAATAATCATAAGTTTCATATTAAAAATTATAAAGATCCTCAGTTTTCGTCTAATATTTCTACACATTTTAACACCAATAATCACTGTCTACTCGATTTTTCTTTCATGCCAATAGATATTGTGCATGGAAACATGAACAGATTTATAAACGAGATTTATTGGATTCATAAATTAGATACTTTGTATCCTAATGGCCTTAATACCAATGTATTATATAAAATTTTATAATTTTCTTTTCAATTGTTAAATTATATATCTTTTATAACACTATAATTGTATGTATGACTGTTTGTCTCTATTTTATTTTATTATTTTACAGACTATGTATGGATATTCTACACTATGGTATTAGTTATTGAATGACAACGCGAGAAGATGGAGAATGAATACTTGCATATATTGCGGAATACAGTTTATGTTGAGAAAATAATTGCTTCTTGGTAGAATTTCAAAGTCACTGGTAAGCCGTATTGACTTTTAATGCGCAGAATTTCCGACTCAAACAGCGCCATATTTTTTACTAAGATCTGATTACGTTTCCAAAAAAGGCCTTAACGTCCTTATATGACACACAAGCAAACGAGGCTAAGAACGAAAGTAGGCATTTTTTGAACTAATATGGCGGACGATCAAAATGAAAATATCGGAAAAGAAAGGTAAACGAAACCACTATTTCTACAATGATTTGCAATCATTCCAGTATTATAAAAGAGAACTACTCAATTTATTTCATTGTATATCAAAGAACATGTTCAAAATTTTTTTTTTATATTAGGCTAAAAAAAGCTCCATTGACACACATAGACTCATGTTAGTACCCGGTCCACAAGTTAGGACTAAGGGTACTAATATTAGTACTAACTCTAAAAAACTTAATTTATATGTCACGGACTGTGGAAAATTGGAAAACCTAGTTTAATCTCAATAGATAGCGACATCTTGTAGATCAGCTTTGCTAAATATATTATTCCATCTACTCTGCTAAATATTTTACCGTATCTACTCTGCAAAATATTTGACAGTACCTACTCTGTAAATTTGTTACCAAATCTACTTTGGTAAATCTTTTTTAGTTTCTACTCTGCAAAATATAGTACCGTATATACTATGCTAAATATATTATCTAATCTCTACTCTATTGAATATGTTACCATACCTACTCTGCTAAACCGTCACTACTCTGATAAACATATCTATCCTGCTGTATCTATTACTTTATTTGCTCCACTTTAATACGTCTTATCCCTTATCGACCCTGTCAAATCTTTTACGGTGTCTACTCTCCTAAATATATCACCGTATCTGATCTGCCTTCTTCCTCACATGCAGGTGACGACATGGTTTGATTTATAATGAAAGTTTTCATTTGCTCAATTATTGTGACATAATTTGTATCATACTGGTGTCGGTGACGAAGAACAAAAACAAAACTAGATTTGTAAAGAGTTGATTGTACTAACTACCGTAACAAATATGACACAAATCTTTTATATCAGAGCCATAGACTGAAAACTGAAAACTGAACAAAGGTGTATGGTATGCAAAAAAGCCATACATTTTCATTAGTTGTCTTCTGATAAACTTTATCCAATTCTAAAAATTTCAGCTCCGTCTATGTTATTCCCAAAAGAAAAACATACTTATTGTAATTGGAAGTGAAGTTTAGTTACTACCTGCATAACTGTGGTTCTATGAATATGAATCTTTATATAAAAAAATTTAAAAATGACCCACACCCAAACTATTTCTCAAGCAGTAGATGCTGTCTAGCAAAAAGCTTTGTTTTCCGATAAATCACTTCAGTAATTAAATTGCGATCCTGTTAGCTGGGGAAAAAAGCATCGTTCTTTTAATGGTCTTGAAAACACAGCGAAACACCATTCGCCATTCTATTCAAGTGCAAGAAATCCTGCTTTTTGAATTTATAACACATTGCTGTGTACTTTACGCTATCAGCTGTCACTGTACTTCAAAATGATAGATTGAGAATAACCGTTTAAAAATGATCTCACTCTATTATCGTTTCCAATACACTAATTGCAATCTTTACTGTCTTTGATATTTATTTGTTTTACTCTGGAAAATATATTGCGGTTGATATAACTCTCTTAGTAATTTCCTCGAGAAAAAAAAACGGATGCAGATTGGAAGATAAACTTCTGCTTCCTACATCCACACATTGACGTAAAAGAAACAGAACCTTTCTGTCGCGGTAACACTAGTACACCCACCCTCTTCTGTATGGATACAACCACACTAAAGAATCAGAATGAAACATTTATAACAGTCCAGGTTTTGTGTTATTTTTTTAAAACTTGGTCTTTATTTTATTTTCTTGTTTTTTGCGAGGGTGTTTACCAGTCGAAATTTGAGATGTCTTCATGGATATCGGAGGCACAGTAACATTCAGTATCAGTATGTAATGAATACAGAGTGAACGTTTAACACACCTTACGTCTAAGTCACGTAGCGATTGTGTCTTACATCCCAGATGAGACTTATTGAACGGCTTCAATTATGTATTGTGTTACATTCCACATGTGACTTATGAAGGGCTTTAGTTATGTATTGTGTGTTACATTCCACATGTGACTTATGAAGGGCTTTAGTTATGTATTGTGTGTTACATTCCACATGTGACTTATGAAGGGCTTTAGTTATGTATTGTGTGTTACATTCCACATGTGACTTATGAAGGGCTTTAGTCATGTATTGTGTTTTACATTCCAAATGTGACTTATGAAGGGCTTTAGTTATGTATTGTGTGTTACATTCCACATGTGACTTATGAAGGGCTTTAGTTATGTATTGTGAGTTACATTCCACATGTGACTTATGAAGGGCTTTAGTTATGTATTGTGTGTTACATTCCACATGTGACTTATGAAGGGCTTTAGCTATGTATTATGTGTTATATTCCACATGTGACTTATGAACGGCTTTAGTTATGTATTGTGTGTTACATTCCACATGTGACTTATGAAGGGCTTTAGTTACGTATTGTGTGTTATATTCCACATGTGACTTATGAAGGGCTTTAGTTATGTATTGTGTGTTACATTCTTCATGTGACTTATGAAGGGCTTTAGTTATGTATTGTGTGTTGCATTCTACATGTGACTTATGAAGGGCTTTAGATATGTATTGTGTGTTACATTCCACATGTGACTTATGAAGGGCTTAAATTATGTATTGTGTTTTACATTCCACATGTGACATATGAAGGCCTCAAATTATGTATTGTGTTAAATTTCACGTGCGACTTATGAAGAGCTTTAGCTATGTATTTCACATTTTTAATAGTATATATTCAAGCAGCAAGACCTTGAGTATTGTTTTAGTTTTCACATTTTGAATATCACACATTAAAGCAGCAATGCCATGATAATATTTTTAATTTGTACATTGTTTAATAGTATTCAATAAGAACGCAATACCTTGGATAATGTGTTTACTTTTGTAATAATACACAATAATGCACCAAGTTCTAGGATGCTATATTTACATTTGTAATAATATACAATAACGCAATGAGGCCTTGGATACTGTATTTACATTTGTAATAATACACAATGACTCAATAAGGCCTTGAATAATGTGTTTAAATTTCTAATAATATACAATAACGCAATAAGGCCTTGGATACTGTATTTACATTTATAATATTACGCACTAACGCAATAAGGCCTTGTATAATGGATTTACATTTATAATAATACACAATGACTCAATAAGGCCTTGAAAACTGTGTTTAAATTTGTAATAATACACAATAACGCAATAAGGCCTTGGATACTGTATTTCTATTTGCAATAATACGCTATAACGCAATAAGGCCTTGGATACTGTATTTACTTTTGTAATAATACGCAATAATGCAATAAGGCCTTGAATACTGTGTTTAAATTTGTAATAATACGCAATAACGCCATAAGGCCTTGGATAATGTATTTACATTTGTAATAATACACAATAACGCAGTAAGGCCTTGGATACTGTGTTTACTTTTGTAATAATAAGCAATAATGCAATAAGGCCTTAGATACTGTGTTTACATTTGTAATAATACGCAATAACACAATAAGGCTTTGGATATTATGTTTACATTTGTAATAATACACAATAACGCAATAAGGTTTTGGATACTGTATTTACATTTGTAATAATACGCAATAACGCAACAAGACCTTGGATAGTGTGTGTACTTTTTTAATAATACACAATAACGCAACAAGACCTTGGATTTGATTCTATTTATAGTTTTGTTACATATTAATTTGCAATGTTGAAGTTGAATGAGCTCGGTACCGGTGAAGACAACTGTAACCAGATAATAAAAAATACATCTACAAAAAAGAGATATCTTAGACTTATTTTTTTCGAGAAACAAAGTTTACAAATACATGATTTTGTTCCTCCAACAAATGTGTGTGTGTGTGTGTGTGTGTGTGTGATTTGGATTTTAACGTAGCTTTAACAAATTTTCGGTGATAATTCTACAATGTTTGCAGTGTGGCTGCTTATAATGATGTCAAGCGCTGGAGACCTGTAGCATGATGTGCCACAGCGTCACATTATCCTGACACAAACTGACCATTCCTAATAATAAACCACAACAAAGAGGTAGATAAAAAAATAAGCCTCATAAAAGAATCAAATAAAATGTTGAGGTTATAGCCAAGCAAACTAATGCAGAATTGAATGGAAAAAAATAATAGCTGGATAAATATTGACATTGAATCGATTACGAAAATGAGTAACGTTACATGTTTTATGCCGAAACTAGCATTTACATTAAAGCTGACAAATATATAACCAGATAAAAACTGCATTCACCGAGAAAAGTTCAGTGTTCAGAACTTAGATTGATTCATAATATCCCCATTCTGTAAGATATTCAACAAAATGTATACATATCCGATAAAACCTGTTGAAAAATTAGATTTGTCAACTTGCCTTTTAACACCCACCTGAAACAATTTAGATAACATAGCCGAAGATGAAAACTAAATCTGTAACGGATTAAGGAAATACGTGATTCAGTTACCGTTGCTATTCCAAAAGGTAAAAAATGTAGACAGTCTGCAACACACGGTTGTTCTTAGTTAATAACTGAAAAACGAATATAAAACTGTTCGAAGATAAAAGTGAATTTGTGTCCGATGTGAATATGTATACCTAGAAAATAATAACATTTAATGTTAGAAACCTTTCATTGGTTGAACTGTTACAAGTCTATGCTCTTTAAAACAGGAACATAAAAGAGTGAAGAAAACAGGCTTTGTGAAATTTATAAATTGTTTATTTGCCTCGAATACAAGGTGAAAATGAGAAGCAAGAACTTACGGTATAGCGAATTAAATACCCCAAATAATCCAAGATTTATAGACACAATTTCCTAGTAATTAAAGTCTGGAATAAAATTCAGTAAAAATCCCGAAGAGATCCAAAGGCGATGATAAATGTATGTTAAAGCCTCTGCAGTGCTCATCCGTCAACAGTCTCTTGTTGAATCACAGAAATTCCAGGTTTGAATTCAGTATAGATTCCAGTGAATGTATTCATCCAAGAATTTTATCTGAGCTCTTTTGTATTTCCACTTTTGTACTTCCACTTTTGTACTTCTACTTTTGTACTTCCACTTTTGTACTTCCACTTTTGTATTTCCACTTTTGTATTTCCACTTTTGTACTTCCACTTTTGTACTTCCACTTTTGTACTTCCACTTTTGTATTTCCACTTTTGTATTTCCACTTTTGTACTTCCACTTTTGTATTTCCACTTTTGTACTTCCACTTTTGTATTTCCACTTTTGTACTTCCACTTTTGTATTTCCACTTTTGTATTTCCACTTTTGTGCTTCCACTTTTGTATTTCCACTTTTGTACTTCCACTTTTGTATTTCCAAAGAAAATAGTCACTTGAATTCAATAATTTAAAGAAAATAAAATTTAGCCGACACTGGTCACAACATAATACAAATTGAAAGTGATAGATGTTAAAGCACAAGATAATATAGTTCTCTACATTACGTCAGGTCACAAATCAGCATATATTTTTTAAAAATTACCTAATGGAAAAAACTTTCTAAAATGATCTAATGAAACCTTGTTTATTTACAACACAATAAAGTATGAAATTCACTTAGGAATCTCCAAACCCCTGAACCAAACCAACATATTGCTCCTCCTTGTTTCCCTGAATAATAATCCTGATATTAAGCTCATACACACAGAGAATAATTTAGTTATGTATTAGCTGTTGACATACATGAAACAAAATTGTGGGTTTTTTTAAAAAAAAAGTCAATCAGGTCAAGCAGAAATGAACTCACTTTTGGACAAGGTGAAATCCAGTATAAAAGTTTACATTATAATACCATCTAATGAAATATTAAAAACCTTAACTAACAAGTAAACAACTCAATTATATATATATATATATATATATATATATATATATATATATATATATATATATATATATATATATATATTAGAACATTGTTTTTAAAATACCTAATTTTTTATTTTGATTTAAACAATCATCTATTGTTTATGAACTATGCATACAAGTATTAAAATATGCCGATTGAAAAATTCATGTGAGAAATATAATGATTAAAATCAGTGCATACGTTAGCAAGTCAACACTAAGACAACCACATACAGAGACCATGTCATTGCAATATAAGGTCTCTCGTAAACAGCGTAAATCCAAATAAAAGGATTACTAGATTTGTTGTAAAACCCGATCTCTCGAAGATAATAAATACGGACCCTTCTGAGATAAAAAGGTTGCCTTTAAGAATTTCCAGGTATATATGTTGTGTGTAAAGTGTTCATATAAGTTGTTGGCCCTGTTATGTCTCTTTTGATGATTATTTTACAGCGTTCAAAATGAAAGATGGCATTTTTTTTTCTTCCCGATATCGGATAGGTGGTCTTGCATATTTGTCCTATCATTTGATACCTCCGCCTTCAATGTAAACAAGGTTAAGAATTTCAATGTCATATACAGCTCCACACGCCAGTCAAATCACCAGATATTTCAAAGGATATAACATTGTGCAATAAATGATGTAATAAAGAGATACATTTTTTATGTGCTTACCCAAGAATCTTTATTACCACATCAAACTACTTTGCAGATATTTCAGATATACCATTAACACCACAGCTTATGTACAAACTTGACTCGACTCAGTCATCATAGACTGGTCAGCGTTATAACTGGCAATTTTAATCAGTATCACAATGTACGCATGATCGAGCAATCAAACACTAATTATATTACTATGATTACGATTTTTGTCCTTGTTTTATACCTCTAAATTTTCAAATAAATTTTAAAAAATCTAAAATATAACCTAAAAAGAAGAAATAATTTAAGATTTTAACCTTTTCGACACAAACTGCATCTTAATGCATAAATCAAATTCTTTTTTAACAACTGCTTTATTTATGAATCACTAATATGAATGTGTGTATATCTATACTTTACTATCACTGTTACTAACACGAATTCTCTGGCTCATGGAGGCATCCGACCCATGTATGATATTTATCTATTTTATCTTTTGTAAAGTTGTCAAATTCTGTATTACGAACGATATCACCGGCTGAAAAACTAGGGAATTTAATTCAAGTCCAGGATAATAGTGTTTGAGCTGTTTCTGGAAAGACATTGTGAGAGGTTCCCATGAGGACCTGGCATTGGAATAACAGCATTATTCTAACAGTTATTGACAGTGTGATTGAACAAAGTGTTGAAACTTGATGATACAGATATGTTAATAATAATGCCATTCAATTCCATGTGCATGTTAAGTGAGGCTACGGCATAGATAATTATTCTCTCTTTTTGAATGTAACCAAGAAGCATAGAGGAAAAAGTAACTTCAAACACTATTTGAAAATATCCCAAAGAAATCTAGCAGTAACTAAATTGCCCTCACAGAAGAAACTGATGACAACCCTATTCTTTGCGAAACAGAAATTGCATTGACAACATACCTTCAGAGCTCATTCAAGCAGAAGAAGCGATAGTCACAGTCCAGCAACATTCTTCAACAAGATATGGCAGACAGGAGAATGGCCCATCACATGGATTCAATCCTTGGTCATTGTGCTCCCGACGAAAAGAAACCTACAGCTATTCCAAAACTACAGAACCATCCTTTTCATCAGTCCCACGAGAAAATTCATGCTGAAGATAATTCTAAACAGACTAAAACCTCAAGCAGAGAAAATTATTGCTGAAGAGCATGCAGACTTTCCGAGCAGGAAGAATCACCGCAGAACATGGTGATATAGAAACTGAAAACGCATCTTTTCAATTTGACTGTACAAGTCATGGTCATTCTTTTGCAGAAAATTGATAGGTTACGCTATACAATACCAATATAGGTATGTAATAAAATGTATATGTATGTAATAACATTTATAAGTATGTAATCAAATTATATGTATATAATAAAATGTATATGTATGTAAAACAAATTTATATGTATGTAATGTAATACAATTTAGTATTGATACGGAATCATGATGAAAAGAAAAGATAAACATTTGAATTATGACTTTGAAAAATGCCATATTTACATTTTTCACAATATATACCATGTAGCAGGTTGTGTTCCAGCATGATAGCAAGCGAAAATAAAACTGAAATTCCTATATTCGATATGACCGGACCTTCCTTTCTATATTCCATGTGACCAGACTTCCTTTTACTACACAGAGCCAGATGTAGTCAATCTAAATGATGACGCAAAGCAGAAAAAAATAGGAGTGAAATAGGGGTGCTACAAACTATTTGACACTCGGTGAATCATCCAGTTTTGACACATAGATATCTTTATTTCAAGATATTAACGTACATGTTGATTTTTTCAGTGTTTAATCATTCTAATATCCTCTTTGAATGACTTGTTTAACATTAGTTATTACTGTACTAAATACAAATTCAGAAAGCAGTAATATCTGTAGTAACGTGGTACTGTACTTCCCATGAGTTTGGTCATATTTGTTTTATTCATTAAGCTCATTCAAGGTCGAAAAGTTATCTCCACATTGTTCAATTAGTTTACTGCTTTATTACACGTTGGGGATTAATGTTTGCACGTAAGGACATTCCAATGCATTTAAGCAAAATGGTCATAAATTAAACCCCTCAGAAACTGTTTGCACATGCAAAATGATCGATACTTGCACCATTGATCCGGATAAACGTTCATCTCTGTCATCTCCATAAAAAGGTAGAAACAATCTGATGAGATGAGCAAAATTAACTATCAAAATCAAGCTTTTTTGGAAGATTGATGATCATGAGATTGTCATAGCTAAAGTTTGCAAATCCAGTTGAAAATAGATAAAAGATTGACCATTTATCACTGTCAATGGCACAAAAAAAAACCGATAACTAGATCCCTTCTTCAAATAAATCGTGTCGATATCAAAATAGTGGCAATAGTTTTGTTTTCATTATTATATGCGCTATACTATCTTGAATTTGAATAGAACGCTTATGCATGGCATTAATACTTATAATGAAGCTATATCCATCTAAAAATGTTATCCAAACTGAACAATAGTTTTTAGCAACTCTCTCTCTCTCTCTCTCTCTCTCTCTCTCTCTCTCTCTCTCTCTCTCTCTCTCTCTCTCTCTCTCTCTCTCTCTCTCTCTCTCTCTCTCTCTCTCTCTCTCTCTCTCTCTCTCTCTCTCTCTCTCTCTCTCTCTCTCTCTCTCTCTCATACTACCTTCTCCCTGTACATTAGCTAATGCCATCCTCTTGTTATGCTATGGCCACCCTAAAATTTAGTTACTGTCAGCATCTTGTCCGCATAGACATCATGCAAATTAGCTAATGCGATGAACACCGTTCACATGCAACAGCCACTTTGATCAGACCATCACAGACCAAAAGAATCGACGCCATATGTAAAAACACCTTCACGGCTTCAATACAAATGAAGCCGTCACGGCCATCGCCATGAAAAATGCATTGTCAGCTGCTACATGAATAACTTGTACAAAAGAAAGGTCCTTTCTATCTTTATAATGCTTGTTGAGACCTTGATGACATACTCTTTGACGAAAACACGAGGAAACAACGATCTCGTCGTTCTTCAGCAATAACATCTCATCATTAACAAAGCCCTTTCCTTTGCAAACGTTTTTCCTGTAAATATTTTCACCATTAGTTTCCTGAAATGGTTAATTTCGGCTTCGTTCGAACTAAAACGTTTTTGGATCTAAAGACATTGAGGGTTCGCATACCAAAGGAAGAGGTTGCAAAACTCGGAACAATACATTTAGTGTCAGTTTTATTATTCCGTGGTTCCTGTTGGAATATAAAATTTTTCATGTCTCATTTGCAAATCTTCCCACGACATGCCAGTGCAATTTTGTTAGAGTTGACACACATGCGAGGTTCACTATGAGGATTCTAGACAAGTTGCTGAAGATATAAATGTATTATAAGCGAAATAAAACTTTCTCGCTCGTTGAGCAAGCAGTTTCCAAAATATTTTTCTACTTAAAAGAAGTTAACAGGAAACTTCAACCTTCGGTAGAAGATGGACCTTGTTTATAAGATTTATTTATTATAAATAAATCTGAATCTGACGAAGATTCCTATTGGAGAAATTGCCATTCAACACGTGTCCTTTTCTATGGAGGTCGCGATGATTATTCGTAGTTGTATTCGGAGTTAACAGTAAAAGCAAACTGATTTGTTCAGTTCCTTAGAACTGCATCCAATCGGACAACACTATTTCTTCAAGCTGCAAGGTTCATTCGTTCTACTGGAATCATGACGCTGTTCTAGCCACTTAAAACAATGGCAAGGTACATTCGTTCTAGGAATCAAGACTTGGTCTAAACATGTAAAGCAATGACATGGTACATTCGTTTTATTAGAATCAAATATGTATGTAACCATGTAAAATAATGCAAGGTATATTCGTTCTATTAGAATCAAATATGTATGTAACTATGCAAAATAATGCAATGTATGTTCGTTCTGTTAGAATCCAGAATGTATGTAACCATGCAAAACAATGGCAAGGTACATTCGTTCTATTAATATCAAATCTGTATGTAACCATGCAGAATAATGCAAGGTACATTCGTTCTATTAGAATCAAATATGTATGTAACCATGCAAAGCAATGGCAAGGTACATTCGTTCTATTAGAATCAAGACTCAGTCTCACAACAAGAAAACACACTCCATATGTAACACCACTTATGGGGTTTGTGTACTCTAAATAAAATCACCGTATTGGTATGTAGAGTAATTGATTTTCTAATATGCGTCTTCTGCACGAATTTCTTGTAGACAAAAGCCAAATATCAACCTATTCAATCATATCTTCTCTCAGCAAAAAGTTTATAACGGAGAACGGGTAAATTAGCATTGCCCTTTCCTTGACAAATTTATCTTTATTACAAAATAAATTATATATAGCATGGCCAGATTGTGTAATCAGTCAGGTTGCGATTTACACAGAATGAAGAGTAAGTTTATGACCCACTCAACTCCACCCTTTGCCATCTTGAGGACTAGAGGTCTCCTGTTTACGTGTGTATATGCACAGAACCAAACAGTAAACAAAGATCACATGACAATATGTCCATTATCTGAGTGTTTATTCCTAATGGTTAGCTTTTGGTTGCGACTCCAAGTGACCCTTTCATCAGTCATATGGCAGCGTGGAAGACAAATGATTGATGAATGGATGACTGAGATATTGCATCAGATGATTGAAGAATGGATGACTGGGATATTGCGTCAAATGTTTGAGGAAGGGAAGACTAGGATATTGCATTAAAATATTGAGGAATGGATGACTGGGATATTGCGTCAAATGATTAAGGAATGGATGTATGGGATATTGCATCAAATGATTGAGGAATCGATGACTGGGATATTGCATATATTAGGATCTTCAGACACAAAAATGTTTCAAAACAATTTTTCCACTTAAGAGATGATGTTCAGTGCCCGATACAGAAATATTATGTATACTGTGTTAAGTACGGTTCATACAATTAGACCTGTTACTTAAGTAGAGTCTTAGTTGTAATTCTATTATTTGTATACGTCATTCGTCACTCTTCAAAAACTTGCCGTATTCACCTGCCTAAAAGACAAACATACCTTTGAGCAGAGAGCACATGTAAGATAGCATTACCAACAAGCATCACATCTCAATAAGACAAGTGTATTCTGACGATTCTGTTCAATGCCATACTAGCTGAACACGTAATCCTCCTTAATGCCGAATACTGCCTATAGAAGACATGGTTGTTTTGTCATTCTAATATGTTCAGAAAATACACAAGAAGTAAAAGGGTGAAAATGGCTCAAAACTTACGAAGAATTCAGTTACACACTGAAGTGTGCTGGGCAAACTTAAAGCCTGTCAAAAATCATTATAATACCTTTATGAAATGATTTGCACATATTGGATACATAAAACATTCTAATGAGTCTATGCATGAATATTCTAATATGCATGAATATTCTAATCATTATATGCATGAATATTCTAATCATTATATGCATGAATATTCTAATCATTATATGCATGAATATTCTAATCATTATATGCATGAATATTCTAATGAGTCTATGCATGGATATGCTAATAAGTCTATGCATGAATATTCTAATCATTATATGCATGAATATTCTAATCATTATATGCATGAATATTCTAATGAGTCTATGCATGGATATGCTAATAAGTCTATGCATGAATATTCTAATCATTATATGCATGAATATTCTAATCATTATATGCATGAATATTCTAATCATTATATGCATGAATATTCTAATGAGTCTATGCATGGATATTCTAATAAGTCTATGCATGAATATTCTAATCATTATATGCATGAATATTCTAATGAGTCTATGCATGGATATGCTAATAAGTCTATGCATGAATATTCTAATCATTATATGCATGAATATTCTAATCATTATATGCATGAATATTCTAATGAGTCTATGCATGGATATTCTAATGAGTCTATGCATGGATATGCTAATAAGTCTATGCATGAATATTCTAATCATTATATGCATGAATATTCTAATCATTATATGCATGGTTCTTCTAGTAATTCCATGCATAAATATTCTGATGAGTCTATAGACGAATGTTCTAATGGGTTTATGCATGAATAGTTTAGTCTATGCAATAATATTCTAATTCTAAGAATGAATGTTCTAATATGGCTATACATGAAAAGAAAACGTTTGGGAATGATTCGGTCACAACTAAGTCGTTTCAGTCGAGTCATCGTAGTGACAGTGTGTATGATTGTCATACGATGTGATTTGTGAGACAAGGTAGGTGTATAAGCATTTTCATTGTCAATATGCATTTTGGATTAGTGAAAATGACGGAACACTCTACTTTCATCACATCTCCGTTGTTGCCTGTAAAAAGAAAAATCACAATATACACTCTAGCACGCCACACTTTAAATACACTAATCGTGTATGTCTTGTGCGACATAAAATAATGAAATATGTGTTGATATGTTTTGTATACTACCTAATATATTGTTATTGGAGCTTGTAAAATAAATTTAATGATTTATGTATAGACGTTTACTCTTTTAAAAGGACACTGAAGAAAAATCTAATAATGATTTCAGATATGAAAGGAAATCTATTCAGGATCATGTTTTGATCTAGATGCCATCGCAGTTACTGTATGAATATTCTGTTTTGAACCTGTCCACAAATCTAAATGCATTCAACGAAACTCAGCTCAAATGTTTGTCTTATATTATTTTGAAAAACTATTGCTTATTTATATAGGTAAAATAACATCAGTCTAAATATTTATTCTATCTAATTTATTACAGATCACAGCAGATTTTCATGCTACCGATGGAAGTCAATAATACCCATCAAGGTGAAATCAACAGGATCGCAATGCTCTCTAAACTCTTATTTATCATGCATGTGTTGACATATTGCTTTGACCTGATATCCAAACCACGGTAAAAGCAAACCAAACAACAGCCCAATTTCAGTCCAGGGTGAAAATAAATTGCCCAACATTCTCCTGTTGGCTAAACTCAATTTGCGGTGTTTAGGCTGCCGTTCCTTCGACGGACAAAATGGTGCCACAACACGCATTCTCGTTTTCAAAATGTAAGCGAGGACAGTGCGACAGTTTTAAATGTAAATGATGAATGGGTATCATAGAGAGACCTAGAGGAATTATACTGTATGACGCAAAGATGCGTAAAACGAAGAACAGTAGATGGATTAAATTTCAGAGAAAGATGAATGTAGTCACATCTATAATGGAGGATTTACTTGTACAGTATGTTTGAAGCAATCTATGACTGAATATTAAAGGATTGATAGACAACATTATATCACTGTATGTAATCAATTTCCGTAAACCAGAACTCCAGTAAATATTTAGGGAGCTTAAGTAATTAATTAGTTACATGTTTAGGTGGATACGACATTAATTCATTGCATGTTAATGGGTATACTTCATTAGTCCATTACGTGTATTGGGGGGTATAATTCATTAATCCATTACATGTTTAAGGGGCATACTTCATTAATCAATTACCATGTTTAGGGGCATACTTTATTAATCCATTACATGTTTAGGGGCATACTTTATTAATCCATTACATGTTTTTGGGGTATACTTCATTAATCCATTAAATGTTTATGGGGCATACTTCATTAATCCATTACATGTTTAAGGGGCATACTTTATTAATCCATTACATGTTTAAGGGGAATACGTCAATTATCCATTTTCGTGTTTATGGGCATATTTCATTAGTCTATTATATGTTTAGGGGCATACTTCATTAATCCATTACATTACATGTTTATGGGCATACGTCATTAATCCATTATTAAACTATTACATATTTAGGGGCATACGTCATTCATTCATTGCATGCTTAGGAAAATACATCATTCATTCATTGCATGTTTAAGGGCATACTTCATTCATTCATTGCATGGTTGGGGCCATACGCCATCCATCCATTACAAAATTTAGGGGGCTTAGGTCATTGTACCAATGTGGTGTAAAAATAATGGTAAGTTATTCTAATCATGGGATCCATTTTTAGAAAAAGGTCTTAAATTTTACATTGCTTCTTTACTCGGTCGATAGAACTTTACAAACTATTCACTTTGACATTATGGTACGTAAGACTATTTTCGATTATATTAGGGTCATTAGGGCACACACCATAAGACTATCAACTTCTACATTAGGGTATATAATATAGTACTATTCAATTTCATACTAGGGTACATAAGACAACTATTTTACATTAAGACACCTAAGTATTCATAAGACTATTCACTTTAACATAAGGGTACATAACAATATTTACTTTCACATAAGTTACATAAGACTGCTAACTTTTACATGAGGGTACATTAATACAATTAACTTGTACATTACATACAATAAGACTATTCATTTTCACACAAGTGCCTACAGACTAGTCATTTTCACACAAGTGCTTATAGTTTAATCATTTTCACACAAGAGCTTATAGACTATTCATTTTCACATAAGTACTCATAAGACTATTCACTTTCGCGTAAGGGTACATAACACTATTCACTTTAACATTATTTCTGGGAACATATAATATTATTTGATAGTACATATAATATAAACATATACCCTGACACATCAGTGAAGCAGTGAGAGCATCAGGTTTATAATGTTCAATACAGCATGCATAGGTGATTATTACATGGACTAGGTCCGTCAAACAATGTTCAATACATAATGCTTAAGTGTTTATTACATGGACTAGGTCCGTCGAGCAATGTTCAATACAGCATGCATAGGTGATTATTACATGGACTAGGTCCGTCAAGCAATGTTCAATGCAGAATGCTTAAGTGACTATTAAAAGGACTGGGTCCGTCAAGCAATGTTCAATACAAATACAGCATGCATAAGTGATTATTACTTGGACTAGGTCCGTCAAGCAAAGTTCAATACAGCATGTATAAGTGATTAATACTTGGACTAGGTCCGTCAAGCAATGTTCAATACAGCATGCATAGGTGATTATTACATGGACTAGGTCCGTCAAGCAATGTTCAATGCAGCATGTATAAGTGATTATTACTTGGACTAGGTCCGTCAAGCAATGTTCAATACAAATACAGCATGCATAGGTGATTATTACTTGGACTAGGTCCGTCGAGCTATGTTCAATACAGCCTGCATAAGTGATTATTACATGGACTAGGTCCGTCAAGCAATGTTCAATACAGCATGTATAAGTGATTATTACATGGACTAGGTCTGTCAAGCAATGTTCAATACAGCATGTATAAGTGATTATTACTTGGACTAGGTCCGTCAAGCAATGTTCAATACAGCATGTATAAGTGATTATTACATGGACTAGGTCTGTCAAGCAATGTTCAATACAGCATGTATAAGTGATTATTACATGGACTAGGTCCGTCAAGCAATGTTCAATACAGCATGTATAAGTGATTATTACTTGGACTAGGTCCGTCAAGCAATGTTCAATACAGCATGCATAGGTGATTAGTATATGGACTAGGTCCGTCAAGCAATGTTCAATACAGCATGCATAAGTGATTATTACATGGACTAGGTCCGTCAAGCAATGTTCAATACAGCATGTATAAGTGATTATTACTTGGACTAGGTCCGTCAAGGAATGTTCAATACAGCATGTATAAGTGATTATTACATGGACTAGGTCTGTCAAGCAATGTTCAATACAGCATGTATAAGTGATTATTACATGGACTAGGTCCGTCAAGCAATGTTCAATACAGCATGTATAAGTGATTATTACTTGGACTAGGTCCGTCAAGCAATGTTCAATACAGCATGTATAAGTGATTAATACTTGGACTAGGTCCGTCAAGCAATGTTCAATGCAGCATGCATAGGTGATTATTACATGGACTAGGTCCGTTAAGCAATGTTCAATACAGCATGTATAAGTGATTATTACTTGGACTAGGTCCGTCAAGCAATGTTCAATACAGCATGCATAGGTGATTATTACATGGACTAGGTCCGTCAAGCAATGTTCAATACAGCATGTATAAGTGATTATTACATGGACTAGGTCCGTCAAGCAATGTTCAATACAGCATTCTTAAGTGACTACTACATGGACAGGGTCCATCAAGCAATGTTCAATACAAATACAGCATGCATATGTGACTATTACTTGGACTAGGTCCATCAAGCAATGTTCAACACAGCATGCATATGCGATTATTACATGGACTAGGTCCGTCAAGCAATGTTCAATACAGCATGCATAGGTGATTAGTATATGGACTAGGTCCGTCAAGCAATGTTCAATACAGCATGCTTAAGTGACTATTACATGGACTGGGTCCATCAAGCAATGTTCAATACAAATACAGCATGCATATGTGACTATTACTTGGACTAGGTCCATCAAGCAATGTTCAACACAGCATGCATATGCGATTATTACATGGACTAGGTCCGTCAAGCTATGTTCAATACAGCATGTATAAGTGATTATTACATGGACTAGGTCTGTCAAGCAATGTTCAATACAGAATGCTTAAGTGACTATTACATGGACTAGGTCCGTCAAGCAATGTTCAATACAAATACAGCATGTATAAGTGATTATTACATGGACTAGGTCTGTCAAGCTATGTTCAATGCAGCATGCTTAAGTGACTATTACATGGACTAGGTCCGTCAAGCAATGTTCAATACAGCATGCATAAGTGACTATTACATGGACTAGGTCCGTCAAGCAATGTTCAATACAGCATGCATAAGTGACTATTACATGGACTAGGTCCGTCAAGCAATATTCAATACAGCATGCATAGGTGATTATTACATGGACTAGGTCCGTCAAGCAATTTTGAATACAGCATGCTTAAGTGATTATTACATGGACTAGATCCGTCAAGCAATGTTCAATACAGCCTGCATAAGTGATTATTACATGGACTAGGTCCGTCAAGCAATGTTCAATACAATTACAGCATGCTTAAGTGATTATTACATGGACTAGGTCCGTCAAGCAATATTCAATACAGCCTGCATAAGTGATTATTTCATGGACTAGGTCCGTCAAGCAATGTTCAATACAACATGTCTGGATGATTTATTATTTTTTTTTGGCAGATCCTAAATGTCACGATTAAATTCACTACAGCGTGTATAAATGATTATTACTTTGACGGGGTCGGTCAAGCAATGTTCAATACAACATGGGAAGGGTGATTATTTTTATGTTGGCAGTAGGTAAAGTAACATTCAAATTCACTACATTATGTATAGGAAATTATTTTTATTTAGTTTGGCAGGTCCCCAAGGTCTGTAAAATAGCATTTAAACCGACATGAAAGAAATGCACTTTGTTGATTATATGATAAGATCGACATTGGTGGGGAAGGAGACCTGCTCAATGGACAATGTAATTAATAATTAACTAAGAACCAAAGCAATTCCTTTTTCACAATCATATAATGATTTAATGATGTTCCTTCCTTATCTCTGTGTTTAGAATAAGTTTTATTTTACCTTAACTAATATTTTGTACCCGAATGATACGTTCTTAATTGTATCCTCTATATACAAGTCACTGACTGAATGGTCGAAATTAAAAAGGATAGAAGAATCAAATGAAATGCATTTTTCCCACATCGATATGTATATATGCAAGTTATGTCATCATTGCATTTGCTTACTCTAAGATATTTGATAATTCAATATACTTGTGAATCAGCATGCACATGCACGAGGAAAATAAATTACCAATACACGTATATCATTATTTTGACGGGCTATGGATCGGAGAACATACACTGCCTAATTCTTTACTCTCCATAGCGCATGACACCATGAGATATAGTGAAAATAGTTAAATTGTTAATAATAACGAAAATGATAGACATAAGAAATATCGGATGCTACAGTGGGTAACATGTCATAGCGGGTCACGCAAGTGATATATTGTTATGATAATTATTTTAATATATAAAAATGGTTGTTGTAGTTAAACCAGGAATATTCCTTTTTTTTGGAAAATTAGGCTTGCGTATGGCACGTGTTTTTATAGTAACGGTGTTCTTTCTACGCATTTCGATCTTTCAAATGTAAAATAGTATCCATTTTTAGTGAGGCTCCTTCGTTGAAATATGACCGTGACCTTTAATAACCGCTGCTGTAACACGTGAAATGCAATAATTTCCGAAAATTGGCTTCTAAAGCCTGCCATATGCCTTCTTCGGCAAAATGGGTAGTGTTGAAGTGCAGGAAGGTCTGTGCAAATTAGATTGTTTTAACTTCTAATGGTCGATTTTAATCTGTGGCTTGTCATTTTTGATCGGAAATTAAAGAAGTGCGTGTGTGGGTGCTTGTTGTCGTTGCTATTAAGGTGTAAAGCATTGATAAGATAAACTTAAAATCAAATGATCTGGACACAATGAACCAGAAGTAGTTCTCAGAATTTATCGACGTGTAAAAAATTCCAGATCAGTATCACGTGACCGTTTACATCCAATCAAAACGTAAAAAACGCAGTCATTTCATTAAAAAAAATTTGAATTATTACCTTGTAGGATGCACGATTATAGGTGATGTGATTGCGTGATTCTACACATGTTTGATACGAAAACCGAAATGAGTTTATGAAACGAAATGTCAATCACGTTACGTAACTGTACAAATTAAATCCAGTCCATGCATTAACTATCATAAAAAGCATTGATGGGATTTGGTGGTTTTGCTTAAGACTAGAGCCTTGTATCTCAAACTGTCAGGTTATACTCAATTCTTTCAAGAACTTCTACAAAGGTCAAATAATTTCTTCTGGTTGGAGACAAAATATAATGCTGTAAATTATGAACAGATTATATAAGGCAGATTATTCAATTATTATTATTATTATTATTATTATTATTATTATTATTATTATTATTATTATTATTATTATATCGGTAGTAGTTTGTGTATTATTATGTATTTTTAATTTGCATTGTTTGCTAGTTATTTTAATTTTTCTTATTTCGTTATATACTATTCTAATGTAACATTGCATGTTGGACTTGATATTGTCCAAAATCAAGTTTATTCTCTACATGACTAGAATTATTTATTTTTTTATATTTTATTTTATAAACAACTAATACATAGCTAAAATATTCTCTATTCAATTGTTCATTAGCGGGATCATTATTAATCGAAGTAAATATGTTTATTTATGCCTGGGTCTAGGTCATCGGGATTCCCCTACAATGTACCTAGTGTACATGACATTGTCCAGGTTATGCATAACATATTGCTAATCATAGTAAACACTGTGTTTTCGTGAACGTCAAGAACTTTCTAGAAAGATTTTTCCAATTAGTTAATGGGTCATTTTAGAAAATGTTAATTATGACCTGAGGTCAAGCAGAAGACTATATAATCTTTTCAATTAGCATTACTGTACTGCAGTTTCCAGATGTTATTTTGGGTTGGAATTTATTTCTTCCAATTATTCAAGTACTTTTCTCTGGAAATAAAAGTCTGCCCAGTTAACATTCGTGGAAAAAGACTTGGGTTTATAGCGAAATACAAACAAAAAGACATTCTCTGATTGTTTTATTGTGATCCAGCAAAAGACTATTTGTACATCAGTATTGTGCAGGTTATCACAGACAGATCAAAACCTTCAGCGTTGGAGTTAAGTTGGTTTTCTTCGAAAGTTTATTCAAAACGTTAAATTATTAGGATTTGTGTGTGTGTATGTAAGTGTGTGTGTGTGTGTGTGTGTGTGTGTGTGTTATTCAACTACTAATTTGGGCTTTTAACCGCAATACGTTAAGTTTCGTTTTTCCTTTTGTGTTCTATGGAAATAAATTATTCGTTCAATTTTACAAAGCTCGTTGCTTTCACTCTTTTCTGTAACTTATTTTATGAGCTAATTGTTGTTATTGTTTTTTTATTATTATTATTATTATTATTATTATTATTATTATTATTATTATTATTATTATTATTATTATTATTATTATTATTATTATTATTATTATTATTATTATTATTATTATTATTATTATTATTATTGTTGTTGTTGTTGTTGTAGTGGTGACGGGTTTCTTGATGTTTGATTGTTTGTTTTCGATAAGAATGACTAAATGCTTTGTATTCTCCTATTTCCCGCTTTACAAGACTATGCACATGAAATCAAACATAATCCTTACACAAGATTATGTGCACATGAACTTAAAGACAGGCCTTACACAAGACTATGTACACATGAAATCGAACATAATCCTTACACAAGACAATGTGTACATGAACTTAAAGACAGGCCCTACACAAGACCATGTGCACATGAAATCAAACATAATTCTTACACAAGACAATGTGCACATGAACTTATAGACAGGCCTTACACAAGACCATGTGCACATGAAACCAAAGACAGGACTTACACAAGACCATGTGCACATGAAATCAAATATAATCCCTACACAAGACAATGTACATATGAACTTAAAGACAGGCCTTACACACGACATTGTGCACATGAAACCAAAGACATGATTTACATAAGAAAATGTGCACATGAAATCAAACATAATCCTTACACAAGACCATGTGCACATGAAACCAAAGACAGGACTTACACAAGACCATGTGCACATGAAACCAAAGACAGGACTTACACAAAAAATGTGCACATGAAATCATTCATAGGTCTTAAACAAGACTATGTGCTCATGAAATCAAAAATAGGCTTTACAACAAGACCATGTGCACATGAAATCAAAGACAGGCCTGACACATCACCATGTGCACATGAAATCAAAGACAGGCCTTACACTGAGCCATGTGGACATAAAATTCAAGATAGGTCTTACACAAGACCATGTGCACATGAAATCAAAGACAGGCCTTACACAAGAACGTGTATGCATTAAATTAAAGACAAGCCGTACACAAGAAGTCCATGAGCACATGAAATCAAAGATAGTCTTTACAACAAGACCATGTGCACATGAAATCAAAGACAGGCCTGACACAAGAACATGTACGCATGAAATTAAAGATAGGCCTCACACAAGACAATGTGCACAGGAAATTAAAGACAGGCCTTAGATAAGACCATGTGCACATGAAACCGAAGACAGGCCTTACACAAGAAAATGGGCACATGAAATCAGATATAGGTCTTTCACAAGACTATGTGCACATGAAATCAAAGTTAGTCTTTACAACAAGACCATGTGCACATGAAATCAAAGACAGACCTGACACAAGACCATGTGCACATGAAATCAAAGACAGGCCTTACACAAGACCATGTACGCATGAAATGAAAGACAGGCCTCGCTCAAGATCATGTGCGCATGGAATGAAAATGGGCTTTAGAGAGATAAATATGCTCAATGCCTGCATAAAAGTTGGACAGAAACAGAATTATTCAGGAATTCAATATTTTCAGTCTCTCTCATGACTATATGAGAGACCATCAATTAATATAACGATTGTTTTTACTAACACGTCATAGAAAATAGGCCTATAAACTTATGTTATCAATCCAAGCACTGAAAACAAACCGTTCTTATTTCAGATTAGGATGCTGACATGTCTTCCTTATTTGCTAAAGCAATTTATGAAGAAATTTTAAACTGATAAGATTACCCACTCAAGATTTGACAGCCCTGTGTTAGTCAACAAATCCATGGATTTATGACTAATTACAATGTTTGTGATAGGTTTTACCTGAATCAGCATGACTTTGAGTTTGGCTGAACAAAACATTGAATAAATCATTGCAGTAGTGTATAAATATTTATTGATTTATAAGATGTTTGAGGAAGCACACCTTTTAAACTCTTTATTAATGGTTTAGTCTCTAACCTGGTGATATCTGACTCAAGTGCGATCAATTCAAATTTCAATCAGTCATCATAACGTTACGGTCAACCAGTATAATTGGAAGTCCAGCTAGTCACACAACGCAACTTGCATATATTATCATTTGCTACTTGTCGTGTCAGAGTAGACGTACTAAGTATACGAAAAGGAGCAAAGCTGAACGGTACGGAGTAAAATAATACACAAATTAGCTGTGTAAATTAAATGTAGTATTCACAGTACTCAAGTGTGCATCAGAGTCCCATGAATACACAAACACAGTACTCAAGTGTGTATCACTGTACCATGAAAACAAAAACACAGTATTCAATTGAGCATCACAGTACCATGAATGCACAAACACAGTACTCAAATGTGCATCTCTGTACAATGAATACACAAACACAGTACTCAAGTGTGCATCTCTGTACCATGAATACACAAATTATTGGAAATTTAGCTCGCCATAAGCAACGATGAGCTCTGAGGGCTGGAAAATTTAGGTTCTATCTAGTTCAAGTTGAACTTTTGCTCAACCTTTTCGGGTCCAATATTCACAGGTATTATCGTGAAACTGTTGCATGTAATTCATGGCAAAGTTTGAATTTTCAGTTATATTGTTATTAGCTATTAGAATTTATCTTCGGTAGGTCTAGTAAACCCAGCGGTAAATGTTGACCATATCTACCAGATGGAGGTCAACTATATTTAACTGGACCTCCTCACTCGAGGTAGGTTCATTCACAAGACGTCTTGTCATTCCATTGAAATCCATAAGGATGTCCTGTCATTCCATTCCGTGGAAATCCATAAGGATGTCCTGTCATTCCGTGGAAATCCATAAAGATGTCCTGTCATTCCATAGAAATCCATATGAATGGCATGTCATTCCGTGGAAATCCATGCGGATGTCCTGTCATTCCATATAAATCCATACGAATGTCATGTCATTCCTTGGAAATACATAAGGATGTCCTGTCATTCCATATAAATCCATACGAATGTTCTGTCATTCCGTGGAAATCCATACGAATGTCCTGTCATTCCGTGAAAATCCATACGGATGTCCTGTCATTCCGTGGAAATCCATACGGATGTCCTGTCATTCCGTGAAAATCTATAAGGATGTCCTGGACTGTGGAACATTCTTTTTTCTGACATACTTTTCAGTTTTCAATATATGACTATACTAGGGTTCAAATTAAAGCAAAAGATAGATACAATATATCAATCGATGCAAGAAATCAATTATCACTAATGTAATGCTGGTCTTCGCTGATATAAACACTACATCACTTAATACCATTGCACAGGAGTCTGCATTTTGTATCATACAAAATGACAATATCTCTTGCACAGAAATACGTATACTGTAGATATTTTGCTTTCAGCTCCATAGCAATGATATAGCAAGATGATCAGTCAACCCTGACTTTCAGATCAGCACCCTTCATACAAAAATATACTTCGAAGATAACATTAAATCAATTTTATGCAAACTGACATTTCAAAACATATAATCATCTAATCCAATTACGTGCAATTTAATTTAAATTTTTTGTTTAAAAAATCAACACCATTTTAGCTTTAAAAATTGGAATTTAAAAAAACAGTATTGTTTCATATAAACAAAATGTAATATTAAATTTTGATTTTATTTGTATTTTTTTTTTATTCGTTAGTTGTTCTTTCCTTATCCTGGTACATATGTCTCTGTAACTTAGGTAACATTCGTTCCAAGAGTGTAAAATAATTCGGCACGAACGAAAAAAACCCAAAGCATTTAACACAATATATATATATATATATATATATATATATATATATATATATATATATATATATATATATATGTATGTATATTTAATCCATACGATGGCATAAGGATAAAAAAACAACTTCCAAACTATTTTCTAATTCAGTCTTAATCTTAGATTCTTAGAAATCTTTGAAGGCATTACATCAATTTAAGAATGTGTAATATGGTTCCTTTTTCTGTTTTGAGCATGGTCAAAAGATTTCGGTAATGAAGATGAATGGCAGCATTATCAGAGGATGTCCGAAGAAATACCGGAACTACTCATTTGAGAATCTTTGCTGTTTTGGTTGAGCGGAGTTATCAGCAGCCTGGCTGATAGTACCTGTTGAGTGTCAGAGGTTGACAGAACCAATTATCCTACACACGTTCACGTATGGTAATGATTTCAAAAAGATAATGTACACACAGCAAACAGCGAGGAAACTAGCTTACACAATGACTTGAGAAAATTTAATCACTACTGATACTTTCGCCTTACTAATAGTTTTAATATACGAATAGTGAGATTATTATCAGAATAAAATGTTACTCCTATAAACAATGTTCATAACAACTGATTAGTGTTTTTGTAAGATCTGGTTTGATCTGTATTCGTAAGATCTGGTTACCTTTGTGTTCATAAGATCTCGTTACATTTATATTCATAAGATCTAGTTTGGTGTATATTCGTAGGATCTAGTTTGGACTATATGCTTAAGACCTGGTTACCTCTGGATTCATACGATCTGATTAAGTTTATATTGGTAAGATCTAGTTTGGTCTGTATTCATAAGTTCTGGTTAAAAATGCAAAGAAAATAATACAAGCCTTTCATAGATTAATACGATTGTCTAGATGTATCCTGCATGATCTAGTCTCTCTCTCTCTCTCTCTCTCTCTCTCTCTCTCTCTCTCTCTCTCTCTCTCTCTCTCTCTCTCTCTCTCTCTCTCTCTCTATATATATATATATATATATATATATATATATATATATATATATATATATATATATATATACATATATGAATGAATATATATATATATATATATATATATATATATATTTATATATATATATATCTGAATATATTAATGTTTGCATTAAACTATTAAATTCTGCCACTATTATCAAGATTCTACTACATAATCCTGGGATAGCACAAGATTGTCTGTACTGTCTGGTATATATTTATAATTCTTTTTATTTAAACAAATCCTATATACCTTCATTTATTTCATAGGAATCTGGAACGACTGTATGTCTCTCTCTCTCTCTCTCTCTCTCTCTCTCTCTCTCTCTCTCTCTCTATATATATATATATATATATATATATATATATATATATATATATATATATATATATATATATATATATATATATATATATATATATATATGAGAATTATTTACTAAGTCAGCATGCGAGTGTGTTTGCTACGCACGAGCTCACGAGTACTGGATCCACCAAGGGATCATGTGTCAGGGATTATTATCCTTCAATTTCTACTATAACAACAACCGGTATAGAATCAAATATCCGGGATATAATTTGCGTTACATAAATGTACAAAAAGTAAAAATAGATAACGCTTTGGCTTGTAGACTTTTAGGGAATTATACAACGTTTTCAGTTTCCGCAACTAGTCTATACAAGCTGGTTGTATTTATAGTTTTAACACATGTGGAGACAGTCATGTAGAGGTTTACAAACACAACGTTTTTGTGTTTATTTGTTTGTCGTATATATGTTTTGTATTTGCCTTTGAAAAAGACTCATTAAGAGTCGAAAGCGCTTAGGCTAGTTAGTTACTAGTAGTAGTAAAGTGAAATGAGAGTTTTGACCCACCACCCCCTCCCACACCTCCTCCCCCACCCCCGCAAAACCCCTCATTTCCCTATACTACTACTATGTAGACAGATATTTTGTAACCAGACAAAACAACAGGTGTTGGAATGCTATAAGCTCTGTCAACAGAAGTGACGAATTTGTTAGAACAGCGTATGTGTGGAATATGATTATTCTAAACACGGCAAATAGATTTTACCACAAATTTTTTATCAGATAACAGGATGAAAATTAAACTATGCATTAGAACGTTTCAGTTAACAAGGTGGAAATTAAACTAGCATTAGAATGAAAATGATATTATTTTAGTTATATTATTTCTTAAGTTTAGATAAAATTTTACGTTACTCATATTTTTTTGATTTATTTTGTTTTCATACTTGCTAACCCTAATTGGTAGAATATCTGTTAACATATTATCAATAATACGAAATTCACGTAATAAATCATCTATATTATATTTAACTCCTCGTAGGTAAGACCGGATCTGATCAAGTAGTTTCTTGTAAGTTTTAATTGATGTTAAACAACCGTGCTTCTTTATCAAAAGTCTTGGTTCTACTTTTTTACACGCCGCTTTAAGTGAAACACCAATAGCGGATATGATTAACAAAAAAGGATTTAATGATACCCCACTTGAAATTATACCAGAACTGGTCATTAACAATGGTAGATAAGATATTACTCGAAGGATCTTGTTTTATTTTAAAATTTAGAAACTTCAATTGACGAAATTTCTTCAAAAACAACCGCTTTAAAAAGAAAAATCGCCGCAAAAGGAAGAATCGCAAGCACTCTGTAACAAACACTAATGCAACTGTTACTAACACAGTAGTCAACATCTCCAATTTAGAACTTACTGATGCAGAAAAATAAACTTTTATCGAAAATTTGAGTTTCTGTCCCCGTTTTCCACAAAACATACGACAGAGGAAGCTTAAGAATGACACCGAAGAGATTTTTCATCCGCCGACTAAGACTCAAAGCCCATTTTGCCTTGCAAAACCAAACAAATCAAAGGAAAATATAAGCTGCGACCAACCCACATTTAGAAAGAAAAGTAACTGGACCCCAAAAAAGTTCAATTCGAAATCTGGAAGCCTTTATCAACTCGGTTGAAAACGATATTTTCCAGACATATCAACCATACAAAACAATATTCTAATTGACAAAAAAAAAACAGATGCCCTGCACTCACTGAAAAGCAAACAACATAAATTGCAAGCCTAGATAAGGGTTAACGCTAAAATGTTCGTTGTTGAATAGATTAGACTAACATTAGTGAAGCAAGTAGATAACTAAGTGACGCTAGGTGAACAACATTTTTACCAAAAAACATTTAAATGGACCAATATCCAACGCTGGAATATGCAAAAATCATCACTAATGTTATTGACGAGTCTTACCAAAGCGGACACATAGACCAGCAAAACAAAAACTACTTAAGCCCAGAAAAACCAAGAGCAGCTAGATTATATCAAAAACCCAAAATCCACAAACAAGGAAACCCTGGCAGACCTATAATTCAGGTAACGGGCACCCCACAGAAAGGATATCAGAATATTTAGATCATTTTATGAGACCACATGTCCACAAATTACCATCATATCTTCAAGACACGACAGATTATCTCATAAAAAGCAAAGCTAGTGAACCATTACTGCCAGATACATTACTTGCTTCCTTAGACGTCACATCTTTGTACACCTAAACAAAATTACCGCACAACGAAGGGTTACAGGCATGTAGCGAAGCATGGGAAACAAGAACTGTAAACAATCCACCCACACACTTCTTAGTCCAACTCCTGGAGCTTGTCTAAAACTCAACAACTTTGAATTTAATGAAGAAAACCACCTACAAATCAATAGAACTGCAATGGGTACTAAAATGGCCACTTCGTATGCTAACATTTTCATGGGAAAACTTGAGGAAAGTTCTCTTAGCATCGGTTGAGCGTACACCATACCAGTGGGTACGCTTTTATCGATGATATAGAAATGAAGTGGCAGTATGGAAGAGAAAGTCTGGATGACTTCATTTCAAAGGCAAACAACTTCCATCCTTCAATAAAATTCACGGCAGAAATTTCCAACTCAAACCATGTTTTCCTGGACACAACAACCAGACTGGTGGTAAAAAAATTAAACACAGACATCTACTCGAAACCAACCGACAAACACCAGTATCTCTCCCAACCAGCTGTCATCCAAAACACTGCATTAAGAACATTCCATATAGCCAGGCACTGAGGATACGCAGAATTTGCTCCGACGATGAAAGATTCCTAGAAAGGTCTGAAGAGCTGGCTAAACATTTAATTTACCGAGGCTACGACAAAGACCTGATTGCGGAGGCAATCCAAAGGGCAAACAAACAAACCAAACCGTGATGACCTACTCAGATATGGACAGAAAAAAAAAGGTTGATAGGATACCATTTTTTTTATTCTGACCTATCACCCAGACAATCCCAAAGTAGGTAAAATCATCGCAAACCACTGGCCAACCGTGCAATCGTCAGACATACTAAAACCTATACTTCCGAACAAACCTGTAGTAGCTTACCGGAGACCAAAAAACCTAAAGGACATCCTAGTCAGGGCCAAAGCTAACAAACAATCGCTAGTCAAACCAACCTAGTCAATCTGGACCCTGTGGCGATAAAAGATGCAAAACCTGTCACAACATATGATGATAGAGACCAAGACATTCACTAGCACAGTGACTAAAGAAAAACTAAACATACATGGTCCAAACAAAACGTGCAAAACAGAGAATGTGATTTATCTCATCACATGTTAAGATCTATGGCCTTCAGTACGTCGGAGAAACTGAAAAGCTACACAAAAGGATAAACCTTCATAGATCTGATTGGATGACAAAAAAGCTGTACAGAAGCCCGGTCGCAGAACACTTCTCCTCCCCTGGCCACACTTTCAGTGATATAATACTTATCGCTATTGCTAACAACCACAGCGGAGTTTCGAAACCAGGAAGGAAAAGGAATCATACTGAATACCGCCTTAGAACATTGAAACCAAGCGGGTCTAAAAGAAGACTAGAAAATGAAAACTATGCACTAGTAGAATTTAACATTTTCTAAATCTTTAAATATTATCCTTCAATTTTTACTAAGATAAAATAACCGGTATAGAATCAAATATCCGGGATATAATCTGCGTTACATATGTACAAAAGTAAAAAATAGATGTCGCTTTGGCTTGTAGACTTTTAGGGAATTATACAACGTTTTCAGTTTCCGCAACTAGTCTATACAAGCTGGTTGTATTTATAGTTTTAGCACATGTGAAGATAGAAATGTAGAGGTTTACAAACACAACGTTTTTTGTTTATTTTTTTTGTCGTACTATGTTTTGTATTTGCCTTTGAAAAAGACTCATTAAGAGTCGAAAAAAAGCGCTTAGGCTAGTTAGTTACTAGTTTCGTACTGTTCGTCGTCATTATTTTTTATTGCATCTATTTTAATTAATCCCTGACACACGTGATCCTTGGTGGATCCAGTACGCTTGAAAATAATGTTATTCGCCATATATTTGTATTATTTACCATATATTACCTACCTCGTATGGCTCGATCTACCATTGGTAAAATGATTAATAAAACTTTTTTTCGGTATATATTTATGTAGTGCTACTGTATCCGTTTCCATTTTTTTTCCTTCTTATATTTAAATTGTTGCCGTATCTCTTAGAATGAAGACGATGTCTAACAAATACAGAAAAACATTCAAAACTTTTTACGCAATGAAACTGATATTAATTCGCCTAAAGCATCATTGCACTTTCTTGCATCATTTCCTCGAAACAAATACAGTCACTAAAGGTCTTCAAATTCATGTGAAACCGCAAATTATTGGCAAGAGTTCAAACAGATTCAACAAAAGATGGAAAATAAAAAAACTCACGACGCGCTTCCATGAAACTCACAGCCCTACTTAGTAAAAACGTAAATCATCAATTCTCAAAGTCAAATCAGCAAAACCATTGAAGAACTAAAACATCAGCTCAATTCCGTCTCAACAGAAGAACAATTGAAAACGTTTTACTTCAAAAATTAAAAATTAAATAAAGATCAAAAAGGACTGACTCTCTTCGAAACTATACAAAGTCAGAGATAGAAAACTTAGAAGTCATTTTGATCTACAACCAAAGATATGTTCCACCCGGTTGAAGAAAACTTCAATTGACGAAATTTCTTCTAAAAACAACCGTAAGAATAAAAAAATCGCCGCAAAAGGAAGAATCGCAAGCACTCTTGTAAAACAAACACTAATGCAACTGTTACTAACACAGTAGTCAACATCTCCAATTTAGAAGAATTTTACTGATGCAAAAAAAACTTTTATCGAAAGGTTTTGAGTTTCTGTCCCCCCAAAAACATACGACAGAGGGAAGCTTAAAATGACACCGAAGAATTCATCCGCCGACTAAGACTCAAAGCCCATTTTGCCTTGCAACAACAAACAAATCAAAGGAAAATATAAGCTGCGACCAACCCACATTTAGAAAAAAAAAACTGGACCCCACCAAAAAGTTCAATTCAATCAAATCTGGAAGCCTTTATCAACTCGGTTGAAAAAAACGATACTTCCAGACATATCAACCATACTAACAAAATATTCTAATTTGAAAAGAAGAAACAGATGCCCTGCACTCACTGAAAAGCAGAACAGACATAATAATTAAGCCTGCAGATAAGGGTTCCGCTGTTGTCGTTATGAATAGGGAAGACTACATTAGTGAAGCAAGTAGACAACTAAGTGACGCTAGGTTCTACCAAAAACTGGACCATGATCCAACGCTGGAATATGCAAAAATCATCACTAATGTTATTGACGAGGCGTACCAAAGCGGACACATAGACCAGCAAACCAAAAAACTACTTAAGCCCAGAAAACCCAAGAGCAGGTAGATTTTATCTTCTACCCAAAATCCACAAACAAGGAAACCCTGGCAGACCTATAATCTCAGGTAACGGGCACCCCACAGAAAGGATATCAGAATATTTAGATCATTTTATGAGACCACATGTCCACAAATTACCATCATATCTTCAAGACACGACAGATTATCTCATAAAAAGCAAAGCTAGTGAACCATTACTGCCAGATACATTACTTGCTTCCTTAGACGTCACATCTTTGTACACCAACATACCGCACAACGAAGGGTTACAGGCATGTAGCGAAGCATGGGAAACAAGAACTGTAAACAATCCACCCACACACTTCTTAATCCAACTCCTGGAGCTTGTCCTAAAACTCAACAACTTTGAATTTAATGAAGAAAACTACCTACAAATCAATGGAACTGCAATGGGTACTAAAAAATGGCCCTTCGTATGCAAAAATTTTCATGGGAAAACTTGTGGTAATGATCTTAGCATCGTTTGAGCGTACACCATGCCAGTGGGTACGCTTTATCGATGATATGAGAAAATAAAAAGTGGCAGTATGGAAGAGAAAGTCTGATGACTTCATATCAAAGGCAAACAAACATTCCTTCTTCAAAAATTCACGGCAGAAATTTCCAACTCAAACCATGTTTTCTGGACACAACAACCAGACTTGTGGAAAACAAATTACACACAGACATCTACTCGAAACCAACCGACAAACACCAGTTCTCTCCCAACCAGCTGTCATCCAAAACACTGCATTAAGAACATTCCATATAGCCAGGCACTGAGGATACGCAGAATTTGCTCCGACGATGAAAGATTCCTAGAAAGGTCTGAAGAGCTGGCTAAACATTTAATTTACCGAGGCTACGACAAAGACCTGATTGCGGAGGCAATCCAAAGGGCCAAACAAACAAACCGTGATGACCTACTCAGATATGGACATAAAGAAAAGGTTGATAGGATACTATTTATTCTGACCTATCACCCAGACAATCCCAAAGTAGGTAAAATCATCGCAAACCACTGGCCAACCGTGCAATCGTCAGACATAATAAACCTAATACTTCCGAACAAACCTGTAGTAGCTTACCGGAGACCAAAAAACCTAAAGGACATCCTAGTCAGGGCCAAGCTAACAACAATCGCTAGTCAAAACCAACCTAGTCAATCTGGACCCTGTGGCGATAAAAGATGCAAAACCTGTCAACATATGATAGAGACCAAGACATTCACTAGCACAGTGACTAAAGAAAAACTAAACATTCATGGTCCATACAAAACGTGCAAAACAGAGAATGTGATTTATCTCATCACATGTTAGATATGTGGCCTTCATTACGTCGGAAAACTGAAAAGCTACACAAAAGGATAAACCTTCATAGATCTGATTAAATGACAAAAAGCTGTACAGAAGCCCGGTCGCAGACCACTTCTCCTCCCCATGCCACACTTTCAGTGATATAATACTTATCGCTATTGCGAACAACCACAGCTGGAGTTCGGAAACCAGGAAGGAAAAGGAATCATACTGGATACGCCGCCTTAGAACATTGAAACCAAGCGGTCTAAACTAAGAAGACTAGAAAAAAGAAAACTATGCACTAGTAGAATTTAACATTTTCTAAATCTTCTTATTATCCTTCAATTTTTACGATAATAATAACCGTATAGAATCAAATATCCGGGATATAATCTGCGTTACATATGTACACAAAAAAAAAATAGATGTCCTTTGGCTTGTAGACTTTTAGGGAATTATACGTTTTTTCAGTTTCCGCACCTAGTCTATACAAACTGTTTGTAGTTATAGCTTTAGCACATGTGAAGACAGCCATGTAGAGGTTTACAAACACAACGTTTTTGTGATTATTTTTTTGTCGTAACTATGTTTTGTATTTGCCTTTGAAAAAGACTCATTAAGAGTCGAAAGCTTTTAGGTTAGATATTAGTTACTAGTTTCGTACTGTTCGTCGTCAGTTTATTGCATCTATTTTAAAATAATCCCTGACACACGTGATCCCTTGGTGGATCCAGTACGCTTGAAAGGGTTGTTATTCGCCATATGATTTGTATTCTTTATATTACCTACCTCGTATGGCATCGATCTACCTTTGTGTGATCTAACACCCTTTTCGGTCTTGTATTTTATGTATTGTACTGTTCTGTATCCGTTCCATTTGTTTCCTTCTTATACTTAAATTGTTGCCGTATCTCTTAGAATGGAGAACGATGTCTCAACAAATATAGTTCATAACAAAAACAGTTAAAAACATTCAAAACTTTACGCAATGAAACTGATGCTTTTAATTCGCCTAAAGCATCATTGCACTTTCTTGCATCATTTCCTCGAAACAAATACAGTCACTAAAGGTCTTCAAATTCATGTGAAACCGCAAATTATTGGCAAGAGTTTCAAACAGATTCAACAAAAGATGGAATAAAATAACTCACGACGCTTCCATGAACTCACAGCCCTACTTAGTAAAAACGTAAAATCATCAATATCTAGTCAAATCAGCAACCATTGAAGAACTAAAACATCAGCTCAATTCCGTCTCAACAAAGAACAATTGAAAACGTTTTACTCCAATAAATTAAATAAAGATGAAAAAAGACTCTCTTCGAAACTATACAAAGTCAGAGATAGAAAACTTAGAAGTCATGATCTACAACCAAAGGACTGTTGTGAAGAAACTTCAATTGACGAAATTTTCTTAAAAACAACCGTAAGAAGAAAAATCGCCGCAAAAGGAAGAATCGCAAGCACTCTGTAACAAACACTAATGCAACTTTGTTTGTTAAACACAGTAGTCAACATCTCCAATTTAGAACTTACTGATGCAAAAATAAAACTTTTATCGAAAGGTTTGAGTTTCTGTCCCCGTCCAAAATACATACGAGAGGGAAGCTTAAGAATGACACCGAAGATTTCATCCGCCGACTAAGACTCAAAGCCCATTTTTGCCTTGCAACCACCAAAACAAATCAAAGGAAAATATAAGCTGCGACCAACCCACATTTAGAAAGAAAAGTAACTGGACCCCACAAAAAAGTTCAATTCCGAATCTGGAAGCCTTTATCAACTCGGTTGAAAACGATACTTCCAGACATATCAACCATACTAACAAATATTCTAATTTGACAAAAAAAAGAAACAGATGCCCTGCACTCACTGAAAAGCAGAACAGACATTATAATTAGCTTGCAGATAAGGGTTCCGCTGTTGTCGTTATGAATAGGGAAGACTACATTAGTGAAGCAAGTAGACAACTAAGTGCGCTAGGTTCTCAAAACCAAAAACTGGACCATGATCCAACGCTGGAATATGCAAAAATCATCACTAATGATTTATTGACGAGGCGTACAAAAGCGACACATATACCAGCAAACCAAAAACTACTTAAGCCCAGAAAACCCAAGAGCAGGTAGATTTTATCTTCTACCCAAAATCCACAAACAAGGAAACCCTGGCAGACCTATAATCTCAGGTAACGGGCACCCCCACAGAAAAAATTTAGGATATCAGAATATTTAGATCATTTTATGAGACCACATGTCCACAAATTACCATCATATCTTCAAGACACGACAGATTATCTCATAAAAAGCAAAGCTAGTGAACCATTACTGCCAATACATTACTTGCTTCCTTAGACGTCACATCTTTGTACACCAACATACCGCACAACGAAGGGTTACAGGCATGTAGCGAAGCATGGGAAACAAGAACTGTAAACAATCCACCCACACACTTCTTAAACCAACTCCTGGAGCTTGTCCTAAAACTCAACAACGTTGAATTTAATGAAAAAAACTACCTACAAATCAATGGAACTGCAATGGGTACTAAAATGGCCCCTTCGTATGCTAACATTTTCATGGGAAAACTTGAGGGTCAGCTCTTAGCATCGGTTGAGCGTACACCATACCAGTGGGTACGCTTTATCGATGATATAGAAATGAAGTGGCAGTATGGAAGAGAAAGTCTGGATGACTTCATATCAAAGGCAAACAACTTCCATCCTTCAATAAAATTCACGGCAGAAATTTCCAACTCAAACCATGTTTTCCTGGACACAACAACCAGACTCCTTTTTTGGGTATTTTTTCTTTTTATTTAAACAAATTCTATATACCTTCATTTATTTTATAGGAATCTGGAACGACTGTATGTGTCTATATATATATATATATATATATATATATATATATATATATATATATATATATATATATATGAGAATTATTTACTAAGTCAGCATGCGAGTGTGTTTGCTACGCACGAGCTCACGAGTACTGGATCCACCAAGGGATCATGTGTGTCAGGGATTATTATCCTTCAATTTCTACTATAACAACAACCGGTATAGAATCAAATATCCGGGATATAATTTGCGTTACATAAATGCACAAAAAGTAAAAGTAGATAACGCTTTGGCTTGTAGACTTTTAGGGAATTATACAACGTTTTCAGTTTCCGCAACTAGTCTATACAAGCTGGTTGTATTTATAGTTTTAACACATGTGGAGACAGTCATGTAGAGGTTTACAAACACAACGTTTTTGTGTTTATTTGTTTGTCGTAACTATGTTTTGTATTTGCCTTTGAAAAAGACTCATTAAGAGTCGAAAGCGCTTAGGCTAGTTAGTTACTAGTTTCGTACTGTTCGTCGTCAGTTTATTGCATCTATTTTAATACATCCCTGACACACGTGATCCCTTTATATATATATATATATATATATATATATATATATATATATATATATATATATATATATATTAAAAATCATATGGCGAATAACAACCCATTCAAGCGTACTGGATCCACCAAGGGATCACGTGTCAGGGATTAATTAAAATAGATGCAATAAACTGACGACGAACAGTACGAAACTAGTAACTAACTAGCCTAAGCGCTTTCGACTCTTAATGAGTCTTTTTCAAAGGCAAATACAAAACATATATACGATAAACAAATAAACACAAAAACGTTGTGTTGGTAAACCTCTACATGGCTGTCTTCACATGTGCTAAAACTATAAATACAACCAGCTTGTATAGACTAGATGCGGAAACTGAAAACGTTGCATAAGTCCCTAAAAGTCTACAAGCCAAAGCGACATCTATTTTTACTTTTTGTACATATGTAACGCAGATCATATCCCGGATATTTGATTCTATACCGGTTATTCTTATAGTAAAAATTGAAGGATAATAAGAAGATTTAGAAAATGTTAAATTTTACTAGTGCATAGTTTTCATTTTCTAGTCTTCTTGGTTTAGACCGCTTGGTTTCAATGTTCTAAGGCGGCGTATCCATTATGATTCCTTTTCCTTCCTGGTTTCGGAACTCCAGCTGTGGTTGTTAGCAATAGCAATAAGTATTATATCACTGAAAGTGTGGCCAGGGGAGGAGACGTGTTCTGCGACCGGGCTTCTGTACAGCTTTTTTGTCATCCAATCAGATCTATGAAGGTTTATCCTTTTGTGTAGCTTTTCAGTTTCTTCAATGTACTGAAGGCCACAGATCTTACATATGTGATGAGATAAATCACATTCTCTGTTTTGCACGTTTTGTTTGGACCAATTTTGTTTAGTTTTTCTTTAGTCACTGTGCTAGTGAATGTCTTGGTCTCTATCATATGTTGACAGGTTTTGCATCTTTCATCGCCACAGGGTCCAGATTGACTAGGTTGGTTTTGCCTGGCGATTGGCGTTAGCTTTGCCCTGACTAGGATGTCCTTTAGGTTTTTTGGTCTCCGGTAAGCTACTACAGGTTTGTTCGGAAGTATTAGGTTTAGTATGTCTGACGATTGCACGGTTGGCCAGTGGTTTGCGATGATTTTACCTACTTTGGGATTGTCTGGGTGATAGGTCAGAATAAATGGTATCCTATCAACCTTTTCTTTCTGTCCATATCTGAGTAGGTCATCACGGTTTGTTTGTTTGGCCCTTTGGATTGCCTCCGCAATCAGGTCTTTGTCGTAGCTTCGGTAAATTAAATGTTTAGCCAGCTCATCAGACATTTCTATATCATCGATAAAGCGTACCCACTGGTATGGTGTACGCTCAACCGATGCTAAGAGCTGACCCTCAAGTTTTCCCATGAAAATGTTAGCATACGAATGGGCCATTTTAGTACCCATTGCAGTTCCATTGATTTGTAGGTAGTTTTCTTCATTAAATTCAAAGTTGTTGAGTTTTAGGACAAGCTCCAGGAGTTGGACTAAGAAGTGTGTGAGTGGATTGTTTACAGTTATTGTTTCCCATGCTTCGCTACATGCCTGTAACCCTTCGTTGTGCGGTATGTTGGTGTACAAAGATGTGACGTCTAAGGAAGCAAGTAATGTATCTGGCAGTAATGGTTCACTAGCTTTGCTATTTATGAGATAATCTGATAATTGCACTTTCTTGCATCATTTCCTCGAAACAAATACAGTCACTAAAGGTCTTCAAATTCATGTGAAACCGCAAATTATTGGCAAGAGTTCAAACAGATTCAACAAAAGATGGAATAAAATAACTCACGACGCTTTCATGAAACTCACAGCCCTACTTAGTAAAAACGTAAACCATCAATATCTAGTCAAATCAGCAACCATTGAAGAACTAAAACATCAGCTCAATTCCGTCTCAACAGAAGAACAATTGAAAACGTTTTACTCCAAATTAAATAAAGATGAAAAAAGACTCTCTTCGAAACTATACAAAGTCAGAGATAGAAAACTTAGAAGTCATGACCTACAACCAAAGGACTGTTGTGAAGAAACTTCATTTGACGAAATTTCTTCTAAAAACAACCGTAAGAAGAAAAATCGCCGCAAAAAGAAGAATCGCAAGCACTCTGTAACAAACACTAATGCAACTGTTACTTACACAGTAGTCAACATCTCCAATTTAGAACTTACTAATGCAGAAATAAAACTTTTATCGAAAGGTTTGAGTTTCTGTCCCCGTCCAAAAACATACGACAGAGGGAAGCTTAAGAATGACACCAAATAGTTCATCCGCCGACTAAGACTCAAAGCCCATTTTGCCTTGCAACCAACAAACAAATCAAAGGAAAATATAAGCTGCGACCAGCCCACATTTAGAAAAAAGTAACTGGACCCCACCAAAAAGTTCAATTCCGAATCTGGAAGCCTTTATCACCTCTGTTGAAAACGATACTTCCAGACATATCATTCATACTAACAAATATTCTAGTTTGACAAAAGAAGAAACAGATGCCCTGCACTCACTGAAAAGCAGAACAGACATAATAATTAAGCCTGCAGATAAACTTGAGGGAAAGCTCTTAGCATCGGTTGAGCGTACACCATACCAGTGGGTACGCTTTATCGATGATATAGAAATGAAGTGGCAGTATGGAAGAGAAAGTCTGGATGACTTCATATCAAAGGCAAACAACTTCCATCCTTCAATAAAATTCACGGCAGAAATTTCCAACTCAAACCATGTTTTCCTGGACACAACAACCAGACTGGTGGAAAACAAATTACACACAGACATCTACTCGAAACCAACCGACAAACACCAGTATCTCCTCCCAACCAGCTGTCATCCAAAACACTGCATTAAAAACATTCCATATAGACAGGCACTGAGGATACGCAGAATTTGCTCCGACGATGAAAGATTCCTAGAAAGGTCTGAAGAGCTGGCTAAACATTTAATTTACCGAGGCTACGACAAAAACCTGATTGCGGAGGCAATCCAAAAGGCCAAATAAACAAACCGTGATGACCTACTCAGATATGGACAGAAAGAAAAGGTTGATAGGATACCATTTATTCTGACCTATCACCCAGACAATCCCAAAGTAGGTAAAATCATCGCAAACCACTGGCCAACCGTGCAATCGTCAGACATACTAAACCTAATACTTCCGAACAAACCTTTAGTAGCTTACCGGAGACCAAAAAACCTAAAGGACATCCTAGTCAGAGCAAAGCTAACGCCAATCGCCAGGCAAAACTAACCTAGTCAATCTGGACCCTGTGGCGATAAAAGATGCAAAACCTGTCAACATATGATAGAGACCAAGACATTCACTAGCACAGTGACTAAAGAAAAACTAAACATACATGGTCCAAACAAAACGTGCAAAACAGAGAATGTGATTTATCTCATCACATATGTAAGATCTGTGGCCTTCAGTACATTGGAGAAACTGAAAAGCTACACAAAAGGATAAACCTTCATAGATCTGATTGGATGACAAAAAAGCTGTACAGAAGCCCGGACGCAGAACACGTCTCCTCCCCATGCCACACTTTCAGTGATATAGTACTTATTGCTATTGCTAACAACCACAGCTGGAGTTCCGAAACCAGGAAGGAAAAGGAATCATACTGGATACGCCGCCTTAGAACATTGAAACCAAGCGGTCTAAACCAAGAAGACTAAAAAATGAAAACTACGCACTAGTAAAATTTAACATTTTCTAAATCTTCTTATTATCCTTCAATTTTTACTATAAGAATAACCGGTATAGAATCAAATATCCGGGATATAATCTGCGTTACATATGTACAAAAAGTAAAAATAGATGTCGCTTTGGCTTGTAGACTTTTAGGGACTTATGCAACGTTTTCAGTTTCCGCATCTAGTCTACACAAGTCGGTTGTATTTATAGTTTTAGCATATGTGAAGACAGCCATGTAGAGGTTTACAAACACAACGTTTTTGTGTTTATTTGTTTATCGTATATATGTTTTATATTTGCCTTTGAAAAAGACTCATTAAGAGTCGAAAGCGCTTAGGCTAGTTAGTTACTAGTTTCGTACTGTTCGTCGTCAGTTAATTGCATCTATATATATCTATATATATATATATATATATATATATATATATATATATATATATATATATATACGTACATACAAATACAGAGTCAGTTAGCTAGTAGTAAACCAGCCAATAAATAATGAATATTTCCCCTCATGTTTCCTTTATTGCCTTCTTTCCCATTAGATTGTCCCACCATTTTATCTGTAATCTGTGTAAAAATCTACAGTGTAATCCTAGAAATACCGTACTACTGTTTTACTATTTTATATACTTTGTTTTTAAAAACACTTATCATTTTAAGAAGCATTCTCTTTGATCAACTGTGTCATTTTTATAGACGTTTATATTTAGCCTTGTGTTTCTCTCTTTCCGACGCTTAAGTTCCTTTATGCCAGTGTATCCCACAGGAGTGTAGAACTGAGGGTCAAAAAAACCCTTTGGTGTCAGAACTGGGGGATCAAATAAAAATGTGGGAGTCAAGCATGTACCGACAAACTTTCATCTAATCCATACTTTTTCAGCTGGAATAGGATATTGCAATTTGAACAATACTCTCTCTCTCTCTCTCTCTCTCTCTCTCTCTCTCTCTCTCTCTCTCTCTCTCTCTCTCTCTCTCTCTCTCTCTCTCTCTCTCTCTCTCTCTCTCTCAAATACAAAAAAGATAAACAACAAAAGACTCAATTAACACAAATGCATTATCCATTCTATGGATACTTTTATTAGTTAATTTTCTTTTTAGTTTAAAGTAGTACTTTTAAGTCTCTTTATAATTTTTGTAGCAATATTATAGACCAACACATTACATATAAGCCATTACAAAACTCCATATAAATGTTTTTAATAAAACGACAGTTAATTTACTGCCTTTCATAAAATGTGTACTATCTTCGGTTTCATTGTACTTCGTCTTAAAACACATTTATACAAAAATCAAAGGCTAGTGATTCATCTTCTCTTTAACAAGTTACACTTTAACTTTTAGATCTTTCTTTCGTTGCAGCAAAGTTAGCAAAATCTGCAACGACCCCCTGAATTTTTAATCCAATACTGGATTTGTCTCTGCAATTTTACTTATTTCTTTGTTCTCAAAGAATGTTTTAGACAATAATGTGTTCAAAAAATATTTTGTGGTGATCAAAGGCAGATTTTAAAAATTCTCAAACGATGTCACGTAAGGATTATTCACGCAATCACGAAGTCACACCGGTAATAACAATGCCTTGGATGTGCCGCATTCTAGTCAAGAAAATATTTTATCCGGTGTTTTTCTATTAGAGTTAGATCCACATTTACTCTTTCTTGTTTTGCTTTTTTCACTTTCTTCGCTAATGATTCTTAGTGCACGCTGTTTTCATCTCGAGATCACATTTTAGTGCAAAAAGAATTGATGTTAAACATCTGCTCAACTCGATAGAATTGCGTGAGCTCGCGAGATCAGGGGAAGCTACTCTGTCATAATATTGCCTAATCGCAGTGTGCAACACAGGTGGCGCTCACCAGTTATTATGTACTTTTGAGAGAGTGATATATGTAAGGTGAAGTTGTTTGCATTTTAAACATGTACAGTGGAGAAAATATAGGCATACCTATATGCTACTTTCATGTAATGTGGCTGAAATTTATTTGGATATTGTACTTTTGGAAATTTTAAATGATCTTAGGATACTGCTAACTAAAATGACTGCTCCCTTGTGCTCCAAAAATCAACCTGAATTTGTCTAAAGTACACTATTCTTGGCAGTTATTAAAATATGGAAAATGAATTTTGCCAAACTAGACAATACCAGCTTCTAAAAGTGCAATGAATGAATTAACAAATACATAAAAATATAAAAAAAAAGTTATCGGCTCTTTTTTTTAAAATTTACCTCTATAGTTCGAGAAGTGAAAATGAGCAAGTAGAGCTAGCACTTTTTTGAAAGGTGCACATCTGGAATAAGGCCAAGCTGTATACTCTCTAACCCATATTACACCCATCAATCATACATCAAAATAAAGGGAATTAAAGGTTCTTTGACCAATACCTAAGATATACAAAGTCTCTTTTAAATAGCCAGTATAACTAGTGAGGAATCCCGGGAAATTCTTTTTCTTTAAAATTTTCAACCTATGCTCAATACGAAACTGTAGAGCGCCACCACAGAGAGCATACGAAACAGGAAACCAGAAGAACTATTCACGATGCCCTCCCTAATGATGTATAATCGAAGTATACACGATACCATCTCTACTGCAACGCGTTAGATTTTAGATAAATCATGATTATATTTTGCAAATCATGTGCGTCAAAAAAACGCACAGCAAACAATTCTGTGCGTCAATTTTCTCTAGTGTGCGTCCCTGACGCACAACTGTGCGTAAAGGGAAACACTGCTTTATGCAGTATGTATGTGTCTACTTCCAATGTTTTCATCCCTTTATGCAATGTGTGTGACTACTGCAGACGTTTTCGTCCCTTTATTCAATGTGCATGACTACTTCAGACGTTTTCGTCCTTTTATGCAATGCGTATGACTACTTCAGACGTTTTCGTCCCTTTATGCAATGTGTATGACTACTTCAGACGTTTTCGTCCCTTTATGAAATGTGTATAACTACTTCAGACGTTTTCGTCCCTTTATGAAATGTGCTTGTGTCTACTTCAGACTTTAAGTCCCTTTATGCAGTGTGCATGTGTCTACTCAGACTTTTGGTCCCTTTATGCAGTGTCTATGTGTCTACTACGGGCGTTTAGTCACTTTATGCATTGTTTATGTGTCTACTTCAAACTTTTATTCCCTTTATGCAGTGTGTATGTGTCTACTTCGGACGCTTTTAAGGAAAGATAATATACCGAAAATACAGTTAAAACCCGGCGTAATGAAACGAGCAGATATCCGTGCGGAAGAAGGATTACCAGCTTTGCAATTAGTAGAACAGCCTTATAACTATATGAAACCGTTTCCGGTTCCCAGTCCTTCAAAGGCATCCAAGTTCGCCATGACTTTTTCCAAACGAGGATTTCAACAAACTCGTGCATGTGTGATTTTAAACCGCGTGAGTACCATATAGAAGTTTGAAGAGGTGCGCTCTCAGGCACATCGATGCGCTGTCAAACATATACTAGATTTTTACTTCCTATAAACCAGTTAGCTGTTTTTAGTCTCAGGCGCTGCAGTTTCTTATCAGAGCGCAGAGTCTTGGGCTTTTTCCATTACCGTTTCGAATATAGCCATGCCAGTTTATCTTCGACAGCCACTGAGTACAACTTGGCAAAAGTGTTGAGAAAACTTCCCAATAGACACGTACTTTCAAATATATTCTGTGCCACCCGCGAAACATAAATATTATCAGTGTCGACTCAGTAATTGTTGCCGTAGTAGCGATTTCCAACACACCAAGGCCAATGGTTGATGCCGTGGAAAGTTTGTAAATAGCATACAGGATATCACACACGCGTTTGCATTTCGCGAGTTAAACGGGTTCTTATTGACTTCATCTTGCAGCTGTTGTTCAGCTTTGACAAATTTCTCACATGGGTAAGAATGAGTGTCTATCACTGTTCTTCTATTAATGACGTCATCATGAAGTATAAACAGTCAACTTGGTTTATGCCGAGATCGTTCTAGTACGTGGCTGTTCCTGCTATCTTTTAGCGTTCTTTGCTTCATCTTTGCTTTACTTTTGTGCTCAAGAAAGTTCCACCAGTGGTGGTTTACGTTTTGGTTTAGATTCAGATGAACGTTTAAGTTCGTATACGGGTTGGATTTGTATTGGCACTTCCAGATTTTTTTTATACGTTGTCGTTCGCGTTCTCTTCACCAGCCATCTTGTTTCGCTGGAAGAAAGTTTGCGAAAACTAGGTTCGGGTTCGTGACATGTTCCGTGGATGAGTTTCAGGTGGACATACCTGCAACCTGATTTCTTTTATTATGCGTCTTTCCTGCTGAATTCATTTCATAAAATCTACAAACATTGCGCTGCCTTAGTCAAAGTCTCCAGGTTGAAATATATTAAATATTGTATTCTAATAAATCCATCGTTCGTGAAAGGCATGCTGATACCCAGTAATCTTCCTGAATACCCACCTGGGCCATATCGAGTCTGTCTCTGCATCTCTTGACCTCACTAATGCTTTCAACACAGGCTTGTGCCATTTAAGGGGTCTAGTCAGAGCAGCACACACATGATATTTTTTAAAGCCACTGATTTGAGTAAATAATTACTGTTCGCATTGACTCGTACACGATTTTGGCTGTGGAATATTTTTTAAGTGCCGCTCTGACGTCTTCGTCGAGTACACGGATGCCTTTCGCTATCACACCAAAGCTTTCTCCAATGACTGGCCTGAATTTATCCATCTGCTCTGGTCAATGTCCAATAGTTTCCACGGTTTCTCTTAGTTCCCTTTCATCGCTTCTGCATATTCCACGATTTTGAACAGAGCTGGATCAGATACACAATCATTTGTTCAAAGCCAGTTGCAAGGTCTTCCCGTGCGGACTATAGAGAATGATGTATATCCTTGACACGTTTTCTGCCGGGTACAACATCAAGGGTCAGTTCCAGTGTTCGCGGGCAGGTTTGCCCGTCGGTCAGCATACTCCGCTAATGCATCAAAGGCAAGTTTTCGCATTGTATACATTTGTTGTGGTCGTATGAGTTATCGAGTCCAGACCCATGTTATATTTTTTTTCCTTTCAAATCGGTTGTGAGAAAACCATACAGGTCTCGAGTGACCTATCCGAGATTATTCTGAAATTCATCCCTCCTGTGGTAGGTGGTGCACCTGGTTCAGTAATGCTTGTAAGGCCATGAGTTTTCAACCCCACAACCATCATTTAAATATCACATTTGTGCCCGATCACTTTAGACACGCATGTTTATCGTTGTGTCACATAAATCAAGACTGTGTTTTTGAACCGGCTACGAGAAAATATTTTCCCATGTTTGTCTTCTCGGTCAAGCTTCACCTTGTCGTACACGACAAGATTACTATTCTCCAGATCAAGGTCATCAACGACGGAGGCTTCACTGATCGAAGGAAAGAAGTCAATAGTGGACCATCAAAGTTTCTTAGACTACGTAAGCGCTTAAGTGAAATCTTTGAATACATCACATAACGACTGATAGGCCGTGAATAAAGCAATAAAATATGGATTATCCTATATTAACCATATTAACATGGTTGAATTCAGCAACAATTATGTTTTCCTGGATCTGGCTTGGCCAATGATCCGTCTACGAACTGTTTTTAAAAGCATGACACCAGAGAAGTCAGTGACGGTGAAAAAGTTTCTCTTCCAGGTTGAATGTCATTTGATGCATAACTCAATCATGACTTCATATAGTGTGCAATGCTGGATGAAAACAGGTACCGCAAATCCAACTAGAGTTAAAGCAAGTCAAGGAAGAAACGAATTCGCAGAAACTTACCTATGATATTAAGTAAATTAGTTTACATTTGTGGGACTTTCCAGGTCCAAAAAATTCTTGGCAGCATTAATGAAGTTAATTAGGGTACCATTTATTATCTACCATGGAGAAAGACATATCCCTGGATACAACTACTGCGTGCCAGGAATACGGTTAAATATATGAATGTACGATAACGGACAGAAGCCTAGAGAAGAACCCGTAAACGGCATCGATGTTCCAAAGGACCTACATCACCTCACGTATGAACAATCATGAGATATACATGTGCGTCATTCATGACTTAAGTAATCTTACAATCTGAGAGAGAATGACCTGGTGGATCGTCATCTGAGGTGCGAGTGCAATAACTGCTCTCGGCAAGTACGTTACTCAGATTTAAAATAAATTAATCTAATAAACATGGACGCGAAATATGCTACATTATAATACAGTACCTGTAGATATTGGAAGGATGACGCAGCCGTTGAAGCATTAGCGTGCACGTCAAAAGTTACCCATGAGGTCGCTCGAATGTGAATGGCCAAACAAATTCTGTGGAAAATTTACATGCTCACACCAAGGAAAATGTTGTGTGGATCGTTTGATGTGAGGATCCCCAGGGTGGTGTTTTCTTTCTTTCACATAATCAAGTACTTGACCGTGCATGCAAGTATGCGCTAATCGTCATAAATGTTCACAGCAGGTATAGAGCCATATTCATTTGTGCATACGGTGCCAGCCATGCGCATTTGTGACATGCGAGAACCGATGCATCAGCAACAGCAAATACAACTGCAAATTGTGCACGTGGACTACATAAATTTTCGTCCGGAATGATCCATGACCTCACACTGATATGTTCACATGCACCAACAGCTCTTCTGTAAGTTTGATTGAACCTCTGGGTTAGCGTCCACGGGAACATTCAGCATTTGGAATACGCGTAAATGAAAGAGGACCGTCATCATCCGATGCACCGTTGTGAATTTCAAACCATTCTTACCAGGTATCGGCATAATGGTACACTGCGGCTTCTCGCTGGCTCCACCGCAGTAGAAGTCTATCGTCATCAGACGGCTGTTGTATGCATGAAAATTGTTTCCCCTTATTACCCTATGTATTTAAACCACTGTAGAAAATCTTTTATCAAAAACGTAATGACACCATGCCTCTCCAAGCATCCATAGGAAATCAATGTTACACCGCCTGAATAAATGCACGCGTGTGTGTGTTTGTGTGTAATTGAATTGGCTGACGGACGCTGTTCCAAGCGGAGATATTAAGAAGGATAACAGGGTTGAGTCGTTCAAACTTAACGATATCAGTAAACTGCACAGGAAATTCGACGTAACCCACTTGCGTTCTCTATACACTAGTTATTTTCGAAGCTGAACTGCTAGATCACACACAGGATATACCGCGGATACGATCGCAAATCCAAAGCATCAGTTGTCTTCCTTTTCCAAGTTTATTGCTCGACGAGGGATACAAGATGGCCTTGGAATGTAATTCAACCCACTAAAGTGTGGAATGTAATTCAACCCACCAAAATGCTTGTATAGGAAAATAGCAGCATACATCCGGAAAGAGTCCATACCGAACCTTATATGGTGTAAGCGGGAACCTTTTCGAGAATCGATACAAAACTCTGTCGATTTTACTATGCATGACCTCAATGTCTTCGCGGTTAAAATGCGAAAGTGTCCATTCATACTTTGATAACCATCGTTGGAACTCAGTGAAAAGTGGTAAAGTCCGCAACGCGAGTAATATTCCTCTTTTACCAAGGTGAACGTGAATCACATATCATTGAAATTATTTCCATATGTTTCACAGTATCTTTGCTCGATTTATAAGCGTGTGGAATGATATGCCAGTAATCTTTGAAATCACCAACGCTTCTGTACAACTTGAACTCGGGAAGGTGCAAACGCGGTAGATTCTGTGGTGATAGCAGCTGCCATATTGAGACTGTCTTGTTCATCAGCGACCTCACGCGCGATTTCGACTGGCTTGCTGATGGATGGGTATGTAATTGTATTTTTATTTCACGAAGCTGCCTCCAAGTTGGACGCGACTCATCTACGGATTATAAAAATGAAAATATGCCAGCCTTTGTCGTACCGCTTGGCAACATTATTCCATGCTCTAACCAGAATTGCTCAAGCCGAGTCACAGCAAGCATGTCTGTATATAAGGGAAATGCATTAGCTAATGGAAACATTTTGTAGCATTGACTTTACTTTATCAGAATCAGAAACTGCAATCGATTCCATTAATAATATTTCATCAACTTCATTATATTTTTTTTACAACGAAATTACTTGTTTATTTCTGAAAGATAGGTTCCACTCATCGCCGACACGATAATCCTCAGCTACATATCTCGTAGTCGGCAATGTGTTCCACAACTTTAAGACCACACTGGAAGCATTGTCGAGCACAGAGGCCAACACGTAACGCTAAACACTGCTTTACCGTGTTTATTTCGACTTGTGCGACAGAGTTCACGTTTGAAAAAGCATACGCATTGGCATCGAAGTTACATCAACATCAGGTTCTAATTTGGTTACTTTATACAGTCGCATTCGTTTCATTTCCTCGTGTGCTTATAGTGGTATCTGAATCCTGATTTCAAAGACTAGATTATAAATTAGAATTTTACGGAGTCCATGAAGGACATATACTATGTTTATTTTATGATAATATGAATTTACAAATCAAGTTTTTGCAAATTAAAAAGCCTTTTCCATGGAATCTATTTAAAATTTGCTTTAAACCTGGATAGAATTTTCAAATCTTGATAGAATGTTCATCAAGTCGGTCTCGGCCCAGATGAGCTCAAAATGATCCATCAGCGAGTATTACACCAACTCTAACACGATCAAACTTGTACGTTTGTAACCAACAATTTAGAATGTCTTGGACAGCTTGTGTATCTCATCTTTGTTTTCGCTTTATTAGCGTGTTACGTATCGGCTCGTTCAAAGTAAGATAAAAGAAAGAGTGAAGACAACAAGCTTTGCAAATTTTAACAAAAAATAATTTATTTTCCTAGAAAACGTGAAATACTGTAAATAATATAAGCAAGACTTACGGTTTACAAAAATGATGCAAACGCTTGTTAAAAATAGAAATAAAAGTCCTGTAAAAAGTTTTAAACACAGTCTGAAGTGTCTGAAGTACCGGTTCAAAATGGCGAATGACACGTCAGACGAAGGCTAACAAATTTCCAGAATTTACACGATAAAGCACAGTTTGGGTTGTTCCATTCCAATTTAGAACGTTTTCGGGAAAATGTCTTTATCCAAATCAGTAAAGCTGATCTCCAGAAAAACAATTATTCAGAAGAAACGAAGTAAAATTATCTCCTCTAACAAAACATGTTCTACGTAGACATACGAACTGACAACTTCTTCTAGCACAACAATACCTTTATTAAGGTAATAGAGGTTGTATAACTGACTTTACGACTCTACGACTGTGTATGACTAGACTATGACTGTCTGTCTGTGACTGTGTACGACTTACAGAATCTCAAACATATAAATGAAGCTAACGCGTTGTTTGAAATGCACGCTCACAAGGACGCATGCAATAACTGTAATACTCCTGGACATTCAGGAAAGCCTGACCCAGTATTAGCCAATATTTTCATGGCTATTCCTGAATGTTTATTTGTAATGAATTTGTTATCATACACAGCACGTGTTCACATGGGTCATATCTACGACTTAAGTAAACTCTTTTTTTCACAAACATGTTAGACTGATATTAATATAATTATATTAATAATTATATTTAATTAAATAAAATTAAATAAAAAGATTTGTACAAAATTAATTTCTTAACACACAGACTTTAACTAAAGGTTCGTAACAAGCGTTAGAAAAAGTTCGCATTGGATGCACTGTTTATGTGGCGTTTTGCATCAGTATGTAAACCTCATGAAAGTCTGGTGTGGGTGCTGAAAAGTATTTTTCTAATTCATTTGCTCATATATTGCTCATTTTGATAAAGTCGCCATAATGTCGTCGTCACTTAATGTCAGCAACTTAAACTGTTCTTGCACAATATTATTCGATGAATTTTCATGCTTCTTATATATTTTTCCAAAGTTCTTGTTCCAACACGATACCTAACTCAATTAATTCATCCAATTCTAAATATTTGATATGTATTTTGAAAGTTCGCAAAAATTATTTTGGACCTCTTTGATAAATCGATATGAAGTATTTAGGAGAAATAATGATAATACTACAACATGATTGAGTGATGTGTAAAGGATAACATAGGCTCTTTGTATAAAGAATGTACACATAACACAAACTTCCACTATTTTAATAACAAAATTATGTAACTATGTTGAATCGTTGAACTATTTCCTGCATACCTTTAAATGATTTATTTTTTCTGGTGGATGGTACATCCTCACTGAGACAGTACAGCAATTACATTGTTTATCCAGATTGATGTGGCTCCAGATAAGATCTATATTTATATCACTTATAACAATAAAACTCCAAATTTTGAGCTTTCATGGTTAATTCATTGGTGAAATGCATCAAGCCGTATGCGTAATTAATATATTATCAATGATATCAATATAAACATCAAATGCTAGACGGATAGTAAGAAAATTTAAAAGCATTTCTTTGGATCGCTGTACAAACTCTATACTGCCTTTATCTCCGGAAGAATCAGCAGTCGGGCTTCCGGCGGAAGAGATAAAGTGTACTGCTCAATGGCATTGTCGAAACAGTGAATTTATTTTATTGAAAGATACAGAAGCAAATTATGTTTTTTGTGGATTATACATTGGTACAAAATTATAGCTAATTTCCTAATGTATAACCGTTCTCGTGTTTGTGTTAGTGTTAATAGCGAACACTGTAAAGAAACCTTTAACTTATCATAGAAAGGAGAAAGGGAAGATATAAGCTTACTTGAGATGCTTATTTACATGCTAGAAGACAAATATTCTGAAAATTTAAATAATTTTGATTTTAATTAAAAGAAAAAGTATGTTAAACCTAAATAAGACTTTCCGTTTGACCTCATTAGTTTTCCCGTTCTCAAAAATGTACGAAACATTAGTTTTCAGTTAAAACTTAAATTCTTGAAATAGTCACCATATAGTCTCTTAAAAGGTTTCGTGCTGTTATTTTGTCACATCTATATTAAGTTAAAGGATGTGACTTATCTGAGAGGAGGTATTATGGGGATCTAGGTTTGTTTTGTTTTTTTAAATCGTGCATATTAATACAAATTTTATGAACTTAGCGATATGATGGTGTTTATTTTTTTAAATACAAGCTATACGCATAGAAAAAAAAAATGAAATACGTCAAGGGAGATAATTTTCAGATCCTTTGTTTCTTATGACCAACCAATATCCGGTCAAAGAAAGACTGCAGCAGCATTTACGCGCATCATCCGCTATTTTTGTTCTTTTTTCTATAATATTCATTATTCGGAAACTTTGACACGCCTGTATGTACTAGTGAGTGGATCAGGTTATTTTCCGCATTACGTACTTCTGGTTTTTGTAAGATCTGAAGATATGCATCGGTTAAAGACTGGTTATGAGAGTATGTGACAAATTACACCTGACCAATTAATCTGAACGGAAAATGTATTATTAACATGCAGGAAAATGGTCGGTATATGAATTTCTGGCTGGTTTATGCTCAGTCAACGTAGGCGATGCCATTGGATATGATCAGGTATATAAAACGGCATTCATGAATATGTAGTAGTGGTAGTAGTAGTGGTAGTAGTAGTAGTAGTAGTAGCAGTAGCAGTAGTAGTAGTAGTAGTAGTAGTAGTAGTAGTAGTAGTATGTTCAATGAGAATGATGAGCAATCCAGCCCCTACTAATTCGACATGGAAATGTGATATTCGCAGCTAGTGAGATTAATGGTGTTGCTGATTCGAGTTAGACGCTTTTTCTCAGCACATGATAAGCTATTAAACCACCAACCCACGGGAAGCTACTGGCAGCTTTCTCACATATTCTTAAGGTCTCACTGGACAGTTTATCTGGTGAATTTTCAGCCGACAATGACCTACTGCAGAAAAATTAGAATAATTTTACGCTGAAGATACTAATTAAAACAAACTAATAATTTCTGTAGAAAGCATGCATACGAGATTTCGACTGCGGTAATCAAGGTAATTTCTTATACAACTGGTGTTTAATAAGATTCTTCCGTAGAAAAAGGCAGTTGAAAGTTTGTACAGCGATCCAAATAAATGTCTTTACATTTTCTTACTATCCGCCTAGCATTTGCTGTTATATATATATATATATATATATATATATATATATATATATATATATATATATATATATATATATATATATATATATATATATATGCTCCGGTTCGATCAGTGGTTCAACGAAACTTTTAAGGGTTGGAGTGGATCAATGATGCTTTCCGAGTGTAGTTGCCGAAGTTAAAAAGTGGCCCCTGTTATTGTAGTTTCGGATGTTGATCAGTCGTTTGATCTAGATGATGCTCTCCCACCACCACCTGTTGGCAACTCGATTCACTGTAATGGTCTACTATAAATGAACACAATAGAGGACACGAAGTCTGCGTTCCAGAGTGATGTCCCCTAATTTATACATTTTCTACACAAAGTTGAGACTATTGATAATTATTTTCTCATAAGAGATCTGACGATTTCTAGGAGGTTTGATGCAGAACATGTGACAAATGTGCCAAAGCAAATGGCTCTGTCTCTCAAATTCGTCAGGATCTAACTGGTTCATAGCGGAAATATCTGAACTAATGAAAAATGTTATAAACAATTATTCTTCTCTTTGGACTTTTACTAGAGATTCCATATATACATAAATATATACCAGACATAACTATCCCTGGATTGTATAGTAGAATCTTGATAATAGTGGGCAGAAATAATAGTTTAATACAAACAATACTATCATACAGGTTAGAAAAATTTGTACTCTACCGAGTTTCGAACCCAGGTCTGCGAGTAATCGGTACCCATCGCTTTACCTGCACGCACCAGCCCATATACCGTCACGACTAAGCATGCATCACCAAAACGGGATGGCTCTGAGTCGGTGTTATACAAGCTTATGCGTAGCAGACACACGTATGACGACCTAGTAAATAATTCTCATATATATGCACAGTCGTTCCAGATTCCTATAAAAAAAAAATCAAGGAATATAGGATTTTTGTATTACAAAGAATTACAAATATGAGTTCGAAACTCGGTAGAGTAAGAATTTAATTTCTCTTACCTGTATGATAGTATTGTTTGGATATATATATATATATATATATATATATATATATATATATATATATATATATATATATATATATATATATATATATATATATATATATATATATATATCAGCTTGCAACCCTGTATCCTTCTGAAGCACTCAATTATCCACAGTGCTTGTTTTGTCACGTTGTAGCTTGCTTCAGTGAAACTCAACTATGCCTTATAGAGCAGAGCAAGTATACTTGTCTACGAAGACATCAATGCTACTACGTTTAGAGCCCAAAGAAGGTTTAGAATCGCCAATAACTCCATTTATATAACAGAAGAGACAACTTACCTATCACCCCCTCAAGATTTTGATGTGCCACCAATGCCTACTGAAGCGGAAACAAAATCATTTATCTCGAAAACTTGAAAGTGTTTCGTAGGATATAAATATGAGTGTGGTGATGGATAACATTTTTTCCGACGAGAATAATATTCTGAGGCAACACAAAGGATGATTGGCAAATAAATTAGGTGACATACAACAATGAACTCTTGATGAGATAACAATATAAACAGTCACGTTTGAGGAGCTTACTTACGTTCATCATGGCTTGAATGTACCGATTCAGGGGCGCTGCAGAACTACTACCCACTCCTGCTAAAGAAGGTGTCTGCAAAGCGCGATCAGATCCTAGCAACGAACTAAAGTGACTTTCAAGCTGGAAGAACAGTGTGTCCAACCGGAACAATTAAAACATCCTTCTGTTCGTTATGTTTTAGTATGTATTATGTTAAACACACACAAGCACAATTATGCTATATGCTGTATGAATCCACAGCCAACGGTAGTTCAGGCTATAAATAGTGAGCAAGAAAGTCCAAGACAAAGGAGTCGATGCTATCAGGCCCGGTCCTAGAGCAAGGCGAACGAGGCAACGTCCTTGGGCCCCGCGCTTCTCCACAATGCAATTTTTTGCTTGGGGCCCCTAGCTCATTGCTTGGTGCCTTGGGCACCGTATATCCTACGGCCAGGCTTGGATGCCATACTTTCAAGGTTGAGATGTGCCTAATACGGGATACACTCTGCAGTATACAGTAGATATAGGCGTTACGGACCTGAAAATCATATATTCTAAAGTAGCACAGTATACTCCAGTAAAACCAGTAGCCCCCGTACAGAGCAATCTCGAAAACCCGAACCCCACCAAGCTAAAATTCAGGCGCTACAGTGGAAACTTCAAACGATGTAGCCATAGTTGGGTATAAACCTGCATTACAATAATCCCTTTGCACACGAAATAATGCCCTAACCCTTTTACACCGCGTCAGAAAGGCGAATCCGTCCTTATAACAACCTTTCCGATGCATTTCTTCTGTAGGTTCCATACTGAGTCATGACGTTAGCTTGCGATCATCTAGTACTAATATTAGTACCTTTGTCCTTTTGTGGACACGGTACTAATATGAGTATGTGTGTGACTGGAGCAGCCGGGTGTGATTCACACACGGCTCTTTTTTAACCTAATTTTAATAATTCTGAACATTTGGTTTTATATATTATGAAATACATTGAGTAGTCATCTTATTTAATACTGGAATAATCGCAAATCATTGTAGAAGTAGTGGTAAAATCTCGTTTACCTTTCTTATCCAATATTTTCTTTTTGATCGTCCGCCATATTAGTTCAAATAATACCTACTTCAGTTTCAGCCTCGTTTATTTGTGTGCCATATAAGGACCTTAATGCCTTATTTGGAAACGTAAACAAATCGTAGTAAAAAAAAAATACTGCGTTGTTTGAGTCGGACATTTTGCGCATTAAAAGTAAATACGGTTTACCGGTGACTTTGAAATTGCACCTAGAACCAATTATTTTCTCAAAAAAACATATTTCGCAATGTATGCAAGTGGCCATTCTTTACCTTGTGTTATGTCATTCAACAACTAATACCATAGCGTAGAATACCCATATATAGTCTGGCAAGCCTTATGTAGAAAAGGGGTCACGGCGAGAGTCTCGCGTTATCCGTCATGGTGGACACGGCGAGGGTAATGTAACTACGCCAATTTATTTTACCGTGTAAGGGCTTAATAAATTCAAAATAAGCCAAACTTCTTTGACAAAATGAATAAGCGTATTTAGTAGATTTCTTAACTATTTGTATTTCTGGCTTAGGTAAGGATTTTTTTTTTTTTTGCTACATTACATGATATGAGATCAGTTCGTAGCCTGAACCACAACAAAACAAGTTGAGGCTACGACATCGTAGCTAGCGATCCTCCAGTTCTTTTAGCATATTTAAGCTGTTTCGCTTCTTTTAATTCCTCTGCCTGTTATCTATCCTTGACCATGCTGACCACAGTATTTTCCTTGATCGTATTGTATGGGGCTTGACCAATTAATCTAGTCGCTTTCTCATTTAGTGTTTTCTAGGCAGCCTCCCAAACAATTAATTTCCCCTTCTTACCATATATTAGTTCCTGCGCATTCTGGTGTGAAAACTTTGCTGAGTGATAAAACAATTAAAGCATTCCACCAAAAAAAATGTCTTCAGTGATGACGATTTTCATGTTTTCATGGCGTCGCACCTCTATTCCGTGCATGGGTTGTAGTTGAGAACGGTTCACATGAACTATAAACCATTAGCAACCTGAAGCGACTTAGTCTATATTTATAAATACGTTGCAAGGCTTCGGCCACCTCACCAACATTTAAGTGTTTAACGGTTGTTTGATAGTATTTACTTATACACTATATGATATTTAGCATTCGAGTTTTCCATCCCCTATTCATTGTAGTGTGATATGAAAGGATGTTAGCATAATGCACTGTTACATTAGCAATGGTGATATCACTGAATAAATGAAAATGTCATGAACCATTCTAACCAGCGAACTGTTAAAATTAACAAAGCTTGGAATTATTATGTTATTATTACTTCGTGAGCTAAACAACATAGCAAATATATTTATCCCTTGTTCTAGAATTTATAATGTCATAATAAATAGCAATATTGTTTTTTCTTTCTTTCTTAAGAAGAGAGAGATAAATCAAGTGTTACACGCTATCCTCTACATAATTTACAGAGTTAGATATGTATGCTTGTAGTTTTACTAACATTATAGATTTGTGCAGTTCAGCTTACACTATGCAAGAGTTTATGAGTGTAATTCTACTTGTCTCAGTTATGAGTGTAATTGTACTTACATTGTGTACGAGTGTGATTCTACTTACATTATGTACAAGTGTAGTTCAACCTGATTTTGTATCAATGTAGATTAAATTACCTATATAGCAGTGTAATTCTACTTACATTATCAACGAGTATAGCTCAGCTTGCCTTGTGCATGAATGTAATTTTATTGACATTATGTATGAGTTAATTCTACTTATACGACTGTAGTCCTAGTTGCATTATGGATAAGTGTACTTCAACTTGCCTTATGGATGAGTATAATTCTACTTACTTTATGTATAAGTGCAATACCAATTGCACTATGTTTAAGTGTACTTCTATGCCTTATGCGTGAGTATAATTCTACTTGCATTGTGCCTGAGTGTAATTATACTTGCCTTGTGCATGAGAGTAATTATACATACGTTATGTATGAGTGTAATTCTACTTGCATTATGTATGTGTAATTATCCTTATATTACACGATTGTAGTTGTAGATGCATTATGCATGAGTGTACTTCAACTTGTCTTGTGCATGAGTGTAATTCAATTTACATTATGTATAAGTGTAATTCTACTTAACTCAAATATCAGTGTAGATCAACGTACCTTATATTTCAGTGTGTGTGTGTGTGTGTGTGTGTGTGTGTGTGTGTGTGTGTGTGAATTAGATTTATATCGTAGCTTTAACAAAATGTTAGTCATATCGCTACGGTGTCTGCAGTGTGACAGTTTATAGTGATGTCTAACATTGGTGCATCATGCCGCAGACATATAGCATGATGTCCCACCCAGTCACATTATCCTGACACCAGGCCGACCAGTCCTAACACAAACCTCTTAATTACGAGCGTCAAGCGAAGCAGCTGTTAGTACCATTGTTGTAAAGTCTTTGGTATGACTCTACCGGACTTCGAACTCACCATCTCCCACATCTGAGGCGGACGCTCTAATCGCTAGGCCACCGGACCGATTGTCAGTGTAGCTCTACTTGTGCAAGAGTGTAATTATACTTCCCTATATATGTGTAATTCTAGTTACGTTATCTATGAGTGTATTCTGCTTACCTTTAACTCTGATTGAATATGTTTGCTATATCATCAACATGCCTATAGATGGCAATGTGGGCGATGAGAGGAAAATAAGCAGAGAAGGATCTAAATCAGTTCACACAAGTTTCCATAACACATAAAAGATTTCCGAAAATTACCCTAAAAGTCAGTCAATGTTTCTTGCAAATTTATTTGAAAAGCTCTTAGTTTAAAATACCGAAGATCAAAAAAGGTTTCCACTTGGCACTCTATGTGCCTATATCTAAATGACTCTAGTTAGGCGTGCTAATAGTCCTTATCTAAATGACTATATTTAGGCGTATTAGGAGTATTTATCTAAATTACTCCAGTAAGGCCTGTTTAGAGTTCTTATCTAAATTACTCTAGTTAGGCCTGTTAAGAGTTCTTATCTAAATGACTATTTAGGCCTGTTAGGAGTCTTGATCTAAATGACTATTTAGGCCTGTTAAGAGTTCTTATCTAAATGACTCTAGTTAGGTCTATTAGGAGTCTTTATCTAAATGACTAGTTAGGCCTGTTAAGAGTTCTTATTTAAGTGACTCTATTTAGGCCTGTTAAAAGTTTTTATCTAAATAACTACTTAGGCCTGTTAAGACTTCTTATCTAAGTGACCTTATTTAGGCCTGCTAAGAGTTCTTATCTAAATGACTAGTTAGGCCTGCTAAGATTTCTTATCTAAATGACTTTTTATGCCTGTTAAGAGTTGTTATCTAAATGACTAGTTAGGCCTGCTAAGAGTTCTTATCTAAGTGACTCTATTTAGGCCTGTTAAGAGTCCTTATCTAAATAACTGGTTTTGCCTGTTAACAGTCCTTATCTAAATGACTCTATTTAAACCTGTTAACAGTCCTTATCTAAATGGATCTAGTTAGGTGTATTATTATTCCTTATTAGCATATAACTTTGCAAGACCAAACTCATTTATGGATGAAATTCAAAAAGGTGTATGGGTGTCCTTTTTTAAACATGGACTACATAATTTTGTCGTGGTGCACACAAAATAATCGTGGTGGACCTATTAGTACAGGCTATTATGACTCGTTATTAGTGCACGTGGCAACACAGAGATTAATGTAACCTTTAAACATCAGATAAATATTTTGCAAGACAAGCAGCCTGATGTTTCGTTGGAAAACTCCTCCCTTTCTATGCGAAGCAGAAAATTAAAATGTATAAATGGGTTGTTCATCAAAGGGAAAGCAAAAAGCCATTTTTCTTGTTTATGGTCCAAAAACCTAATGTTGAAAATGATTTCAGCATGTTGAGAAGTAATACAAGGCGTGAGTAATCTGCCAGGCGGCTGGATATTGAGCAACAATGATTAGTGGAGGCATATGTTTTCAATCTACGTACAAGCATTTCATATCCTCTTTACTGTTCTAAAAAGTGTGCTCTTCACAACAATTTAGCTATAAAAACCGTTTCTGGCTGAGGTACCTATGGCCGTGATACTGCTTTCAATACCAAACTGAAATCAGTTCCCAAAATTGTTGTTTTAACAAGATGTCATCTACAGATAACATATTTAATTTGAAACAATAGCACATGCAAGTGATCTCCAGCCAACAATCATCAGCCATTGGTCAGGGAACAGATTATCAAAGCAAATCATGTAAGAAATATGTATACTGCATTCAAGAAATGATTTATCAAATATATTATGCTCTAAACAAAGAAGGTATATTATGTTAATTGATAGACACATAATTTCAGTTAAAAAAGTATTTATATTTTCTATTTTCATCTATTAATTAAAGATATAAATAATAATTTCTGAAAATTGTCCTATCTCACCAAAAAGAATAGTATTCATATAATCTTAACACATCGACTATTGATTAACAATATTATCTATCCTTCCATATTTGGCCTGGGAAATTTAATAGATATTCTAATTTAAATTTTACCTGACTGAATATTCTTTCATTGGCAGACACTGGCTATCAAGCTAATTATAATATCACTTTCTCAAAACCCCTGCCGAATCCATATATTCCAAGACCCACTGTCTCAAAATAACAATGCAGACTCCATATACAGGCCGCTAACCCGATTACAAGGCATAAAGTAAGATTACAACTATGCAAACTACATATGAAAGCGTCAAATCTTTATTTTATGGCCAATAATTTCAAAACGTCATATTTTCGCACATGAACTAAGACATTTTAAGCATTGGGAGATTCTTTAATAACTTCCCTAAAATAAATGAATGACGGAGATGTAGACCTAGCACGACATCAAATGTTGTGAATATGTACTTGATTTCACCAACGTTATGCAATTCTTTGCATGGTTTCTTAGTTTGCATTTCTTGATCAGAAATGTTGTTGTTTTTCTTGTTCTTTATTTGTTGCTTTACTTCCTACTTATTGATTAAGAAAATAACAAGAAAGCAAATTTTAAGTTGTCCATATTAAACAATCTGAATTCATCCACACTTATACGTGAAATAATATTCTTTAGATAAGACAGAACTGAATCGTTAACATTTTTATGCAAATAAATCTAAACCACAGTCCTTGTTATCAGTAGAAACGCAGAAAGATAAATCAGATGTTTATATACATATTGACCGGAAGTCGTAAGGACATTGCTTAGAATCAGTCTATAATTAATATTTCCGGTTCAGTACCCACGAATGTAGTCCCAGTCTATTTTGGAGCATTTTGTTTTCCTGTCTCCGTTTTGGTGGTGATACAAGAGTTAGATTAAGGCACTGTTTGTATGGATTAAAAGGCAATTTTTTATTCTTTAGAATACGAGCTTGTGATGTGGTTGTCTGTTTGTGTTTCGGTGACAGTATACAGTGAGTAATAAGGTATTGGCGATGATTAGGAAGTGAAATCTGTGTTCCTTTGTAATTGTGTTTGTTAACAGTTATACCTTTTAAAAAATGCCGTTGAACCTTTGACAAGAACTTCACCGTGAAGTTGTCTTTGAATGTATTTTAGGTTAACATATGATTTGTATTCACTGTCACACAGTGGAAAGTTCAGTACTGAGAAACAAATGTAGAGAATACATAGTAAAATTAATTATGTTCTATGGCCGCTTGTGTTCAATACAGTACATCCAATGATTTATTTAAAGTTTCCAAGAGATTTGCATACCAGATCTCCGATCCACGCATTCTGTATATACCAGATCTCCGATCCACACATTCTGTATATACCAAATCTCCGATCCACACATTCTGTATAAAACAGATCTCCGATCCACACATTCTGTATATACCATATATCCGGTCCACACATTCTGTATATACCAGATCTCCGATCCACATATTCTGTATAAAACAGATCTCCGATCCACACATTCTGTATATAGCATACAAGATTTTGTCAAGTTAAATGTTTGCACTGGCCTCATTTCATTTTCTTTTGTTACCAAATATACTCATTTTCTTTGGTTACCACATATACAAATTTTCTATAGTTATTACACATACCCATTTTCTATAATTGCCACATATACCCATTTGGTTTAGTTACCACCGACAAGATGGTGTACCTTAAGCTGTGGTGAATCAGATACTCTGACGGACCTAAGATATGTTCAAATGTCGCTTCAAACATCCAAATAATGTGGGGGGATGCTACCGTTTGTATGCATCGTTGCATTAACCAAGTTTCGAAAAACTACGAAAACTATATTCTCTTATTGAATCCAGAGATTTGAATAAAATACACAAGTCTTTATTACTAACATACTTGCGTGTTTATTACTAAAATACTCGTGTCTTTATTACTATTCAATACACGTTTTATGTTTTTATGTTGGGTAAGACGTTTAGCAAGACCTAAGGACAATAATATTCCAAGTCGCCAACAAAGCAATAAGATAAAAGCAAGGAAAGAAAACAGAAACAAATCAAGGTAAGACCATAAATGTTAATACCAGCTCTACTACTGTAATTGCAAAATTCGTTGGACCAATTTATCACACGAAGTGCCTGGCAAAGTGAACCAACCATTATTTATTTGAAACTTTTAATGCGCACCTTCAAAAGTGACAAATCAGAAATGGGAAAAATAAATCAGGCATAAATGGCACACAGCTTTGTTTAATAATGACTATGAACTATTACATATAGAGCGTACATTTAAGTCGTGACAACAAAATAAAAGAAACATGCTCCTTTTTTAAGCAACCGTCCATTACATTAGTTTACCGAGTCTTTTGTCATTACTGTTCATGGATCACTCTGGTAATAATTTACTGAAATGTTTAAAATATACAGTCAAGTGAATTATATTTTAAATGTCTTACCACACACACCAAACACACCACCCAACCATTTTTTTTTCTTTCGATCATAAAGCAGTATTAAGAAATATTCTTCCCATCCAGGTTTCTTCCTGACCCCTACGATATTAAAAAAGAAACATATATTTAACACGCCAAGATAGACTATTCATTGTAAGCGCCAAGATAGAAGATCAATTTCTCATGCCAAGAGAGAATATCCCTTGTTTACGTCAAGATGGAAATATCCATTCTTCCAGCTAAGATAGAATATCCGCTTTCACTCCAAGATAGAATATCCATTTTAAACGCCAAGACATAAGATCAGTTTCTCATGCCAAGACATAATATACATAGTTAACGTCGATATAGAAATTTCCATTGTCCATGCTAAGATACACTTGCACGCCAAGATAGAATATCCAATTTTTACGCAAAGGTAGAATATCCATTTTCATGCGATAACAAAATATCCCTTTTTGACGCCAAGATAGAATATTCATTTTTAAGGTCAAGACAGAATATCCCCTTTCACGCCAAGATATAATATCCATTTTACATGCAAATAAAGAATATCCGTTTTTCACGTCAAGATAGAATATCCATGTTTCAAGTCGTGATAGAAATTTCCATTTTTTTTATAGCAATAAAGAATATCAATTTTCAAACCAAGATAGAATTAATACAGCATGCTGCCTTTTTTTTACTTTCGACGAACAACTGTATTCTAACCTTCAGTTTGATGGCAACTTGAGACTTTTCGGATTTGACCTTGGTAGATGGCTTGCTCTATTTGTGAAAGGCAATTATCATAACAGATGTCAGTGACCTTGACCTATAAAGATCTATAATTGATATCAGAGACATTGACATAGAAAGATCAACACAGATCAACTTCTACGTAGATAAATTCAGATAATAGTTACCGTAGAATAAGAAAACACGCAGCCGTCTTTAATTTTGGATCATCTTTCAATTTTCCATATGGAAGACCGAAGCATTATCTACAGTATAATCATGTATAGTTCCTGTAGGAACCTAGTTAACCTGTTTAGTCTCATAAAGTACCGTATTTTACCTTCTTCGACGTGTCATTATGTAAAGTACCGTATTTTATCTACTTTGAGATATTATTTTGTCCATATCTTGGGAGTAAAAATCTTAGGATTTTTGTCTCTCAAATAAAATGAATATACCATATAAACGTGATAGGAATATACAAGATAACCAAAGTGGATTTAATAGGGCATCTTTTATACAAAATGGCGTAGAACACTAAACACGTGCTTTAACTAATATGTAAAGCTGGTATATTATTTACAGTTAAAAATACGCTTTTTGCATTCGTCTATGTCAGCACTAGGCCAAATTATTACAGTTAAAATACACTTCATGCACTAGTCCAATACAGTACTAAGCCAAATTATTACAGATAAAATACACTTGTTGCATTAGTCCATGTCAGCACTAGGACAAATCATCGCTGATGCATTAGTCTAAATTTGCTGTTCTCGGATACCTGTAGACATGTGCTTTATTGGTTTTATAAGAGTACATTCAATAAAGTGCTCAGAAAACTTTAGATAAGATCTTTATTGGTTTCATACGGGGTATATTCAAAAATGTGCTCAGAAACCTTTAGATCAGATCTTTATTGGTTTCATACGGGGTATATTCAATAAAGTGCTCAGAAACCTTTAGATCAGATCTTTATTGGTTTCATACGGAGTACATTCAATAAAGTGCTCAGAAACCTTTAGATCAGATCTTTATTGGTTTCATACGGGGTATATTCAAAAATGTGCTCAGAAACCTTTAGATCATATCTTTATTGGTTTCATACCGGGTATATTCAATAAAGTGCTCAGAAACCTTTAGATCAGAACTTTATTGGTTTCATACGGGGAATATTCAATAAAGTGCTCAGAAACATTTAGATCAGAACATTATCGGTTTCATACGGGGTATATGCAAGAAAGTGCTCAGAAACATTTAGATCAAATCTTTATTGGCTTAATAAGGGGTATATTCAATAAATTGCTCAGAAACCTTTAGATCAGAACTTTATTAGTTTCATACGGGGTATTTGCACTAAAATGTTCAGAAACCTTTAGATCAGATCTTTATTGGTTTCATACGGGGTATATTCAAGTGCTCAGAAACCTTTAGATCAGATCATTATTGATTTCATACGGGGTATATGCAACAAAGTGCTCATAAACCTTTAGATCAGATCCTTTTTGGTTTTATACGGTGTATATGCAATAAAGTGCTCAGAAACCTTTAGATGAGAGCTTTCTTGGTTTTATACGGGGTACATTCAATAAAGTGCTCAGAAACCTTTAGATCAGAACTTTATTGGTTTCATACGTGGTATATTCAATAGAGTGCTCAGAAACCTTTAGATCAGATCTTTATTGGTTTCATACGGGGTATATTCAATAAAGTGCTCAGAAACCTTTAGATCAGATCTTTATTGATTTCATACGGGGTATATGCACTAAAGTGTTCCGAAACCTTTAGATCAGATCTTTATTGGTATCATACGGGGTATATTCAATAAAGTGCTCAGAAACCTTTAGATCAGATCTTTATGGTTTCATACGGGGTATATGCATTAAAGTGCTCAGAAATCTTTAGATCAGATCTTTGTTGGTTTCATACGGTGTATATTCAATAAAGTGCTCAGAAACCTTTAGATCAGATCTTTATTGGTTTCGTACGGGGTATATTCAATAAAATGCTCAGAAACCTTTAGATCAGATCTTAATTGGTTTCATACGGTGTATGTTCAATGAAGTGCTCAGAAACCTTTAGATCAAATCTTTATTGATTTCGTACGGGGTATATTCAATAAAGTGCTCAGAAACATTTAGATCACATCTTTATTGGTTTCATACGGGGTATTTTCAATAGAGTGTTCAGAAACCTTTAGATCAGATCTTTATTAGTTTCGTACGGGGTATTTTCAATAGAGTGATCAGAAACCTTTAGATCAGATCTTTATTTGTTTCATACGGGGTATATTCAATAAAGTGCTCAGAAACCTTTAGATCAGATCTTTATTGGTTTCATACGGGGTATGTTCAATGAAGTGCTGAGAAACCTTTAGATCAGATCTTTATTGGTTTCATACGAGGTATATGCATTAAAGTGCTCAGAAACCTTTAGATCAGATCTTTATTGGTTTCATACGGGGTATATTCAATGAAGTGCTGAGAAACCTTTAGATCAGATCTTTATTGGTTTCATACGAGGTATATGCATTAAAGTGCTCAGAAACCTTTAGATCAGATCTTTATTGGTTTCATACGGAGTATATTCAATGAAGTGCTGAGAAACCTTTAGATCAGATCTTTATTGGTTTCATACGGGGTATATTCAATGAAGTGCTGAGAAACCTTTAGATCAGATTTTTATTGGTTTCATACGAGGTATATGCATTAAAGTGCTCAGAAACCTTTAGATCAGATCTTTATTGGTTTCATACGGAGTATATTCAATGAAGTGCTGAGAAACCTTTAGATCAGATCTTTATTGGTTTCATACGGGGTATATTCAATGAAGTGCTGAGAAACCTTTAGATCAGATCTTTATTGGTTTCATACGGAGTATATTCAATGAAGTGCTGAGAAACCTTTAGATCAGATCTTTATTGGTTTCATACGGGGTATATTCAATGAAGTGCTGAGAAACCTTTAGATCAGATCTTTATTGGTTTCATACGGAGTATATGCATTAAAGTGCTCAGAAACCTTTAGATCAGATCTTTATTGGTTTCATACGGGGTATATTCAATAAAGTGCTCAGAAACCTTTAGATCAGATCTTTATTGATTTCATACGGGGTATATGCACTAAAGTGTTCCGAAACCTTTAGATCAGATCTTTATTGGTATCATACGGGGTATATTCAATAAAGTGCTCAGAAACCTTTAGATCAGATCTTTATGGTTTCATACGGGGTATATGCATTAAAGTGCTCAGAAATCTTTAGATCAGATCTTTGTTGGTTTCATACGGTGTATATTCAATAAAGTGCTCAGAAACCTTTAGATCAGATCTTTATTGGTTTCGTACGGGGTATATTCAATAAAATGCTCAGAAACCTTTAGATCAGATCTTAATTGGTTTCATACGGTGTATGTTCAATGAAGTGCTCAGAAACCTTTAGATCAAATCTTTATTGATTTCGTACGGGGTATATTCAATAAAGTGCTCAGAAACATTTAGATCACATCTTTATTGGTTTCATACGGGGTATTTTCAATAGAGTGTTCAGAAACCTTTAGATCAGATCTTTATTAGTTTCGTACGGGGTATTTTCAATAGAGTGATCAGAAACCTTTAGATCAGATCTTTATTTGTTTCATACGGGGTATATTCAATAAAGTGCTCAGAAACCTTTAGATCAGATCTTTATTGGTTTCATACGGGGTATGTTCAATGAAGTGCTGAGAAACCTTTAGATCAGATCTTTATTGGTTTCATACGAGGTATATGCATTAAAGTGCTCAGAAACCTTTAGATCAGATCTTTATTGGTTTCATACGGGGTATATTCAATGAAGTGCTGAGAAACCTTTAGATCAGATCTTTATTGGTTTCATACGAGGTATATGCATTAAAGTGCTCAGAAACCTTTAGATCAGATCTTTATTGGTTTCATACGGAGTATATTCAATGAAGTGCTGAGAAACCTTTAGATCAGATCTTTATTGGTTTCATACGGGGTATATTCAATGAAGTGCTGAGAAACCTTTAGATCAGATCTTTATTGGTTTCATACGAGGTATATGCATTAAAGTGCTCAGAAACCTTTAGATCAGATCTTTATTGGTTTCATACGGAGTATATTCAATGAAGTGCTGAGAAACCTTTAGATCAGATCTTTATTGGTTTCATACGGGGTATATTCAATGAAGTGCTGAGAAACCTTTAGATCAGATCTTTATTGGTTTCATACGAGGTATATGCATTAAAGTGCTCAGAAACCTTTAGATCAGATCTTTATTGGTTTCATACGGAGTATATTCAATGAAGTGCTGAGAAACCTTTAGATCAGATCTTTATTGGTTTCATACGAGGTATATGCATTAAAGTACTCAGAAACCTTTAGATCAGATCTTTATTGGTTTCATACGGGGTATATTCAATAAAGTCCTTAGACTTTCCACTTAGCCATATGGCAATTACTTTAAATTTATCTACAGCAGCACCTCATTACAATAATAGATATATGGTGTAAATTCAATGTAAATTGCTAGCATTGTTCAAACCCTAGTAAAATACATATTTCAATATCACTGCAGACTTGAAGGATAACAAGGTCAATTATACAATGATAAGAGAACATTCGTACAATTCCACGGCATAACATAAGTAACTACAACCAACGAGATTATTAAAATGACAAAAAATATTTGTCTCCAAATTACATTGAACATTTAAGAGGTACTTAACATTATTGTGAATTAAACCCCAAATGATCCTAAACGTTCAATCACAATTCTAAACGTATAGTATTCCGAATAAATTATATAATTTAATGTGGTGATGTACCAATAGTATTGAATTCGTTTATATACCACTTTTATGTATCACTGTAACATAATCTAGAATGTCTTTAAATGAATTCACATTAAACAATAATTACAAAATAGTGTTATAGCACGAAAAGCCACTAAATGCGCACTTTGTGATTCCAATAAATAATTTAAATAAATGATTTCACCAGACGTAGGACACAATAAAATGACCAGGATGTGGGTCACAAGTTAGCTTCCATAGCATTCTATTCTTGTTAATTAAGCTAGACCTTTAACTCAAATATCAGTTTTAAAAAAAAAATATTTATAACTTACAAACATGATAAAATTCAGGCATGCACAAAATTCTATACTCGTTCACAAATGTCCAATAAACAATATAAATTAAATACATGCAATATAAGAAGTAAAAAAATGACTAGATTGTTCAATAAAATCCGATTCCTTCAAAACGTCACAGATTTTCACGTGTGGTACAGTATCATGAAGTATAATCATTGAGGTTATATCGAAACACTTTGGTCTTGTGGAGCAGAAGGTGACAAACTCAAAAAGACTAAACAACTGTCAGCAGATACTGCACAGTAAGTATTCTGGCGAGGAGCCTCTTTCTGGAATCTAGAATGCATGTCCAACGATTTGTGCTAATGTATGTATGTATGTATGTATGTATGTATGTATGTATGTATGTATGTATGTATGTATGTATGTATGTATGTATGTATGTATGTATGTATGTATGTATGTATGTATGTATGTATGTATGAATGAATGTGTGTATGTATGTATGTATGTATGTATGTATGTATGTATGTATGTATGTATGTATGTATGTATGTATGTATGTATGTATGTATGTATGTTCCGTTCCATTCGCAAATGCTTGACTATAGCAAGGACAAAACAACCTATTATGTTTGGTAGGTAGGAAGGTAGGTAGGTAGATAGGTAGGTATCCATGCATACATGCATGCATGCATGCAAGCAAGCATGTATGTATGTATGTATGTATATAGGTACGTAGGTACGTACGTACGTATGTACGTAGGTATGTAGGTAGGTAGGTAGGTAGGTAGATTGGTAGGGATGCATGCAGGCATGTATGTATGTATGTATGTATGTATGTATGTATGTATGTATGTATGTATGTATGTATGTATGTATGTATGTATGTATGTATGTATGCAGATAGGTAGGTAGGTAGGTAGGTAGGTAGGTAGACAGATAGGTATCCATGCATACATGCATGCATGCATGCATGCATGTATGTATGTATGTATGTATGTATGTATGTATGTATGT